>CABHPP010146496.1:5669-21474 GCA_902168425.1 Peromyscus attwateri | reverse complement strand
TTTTTTTGTATATACACAAACTTTACCTTTTTATGAGCATCTGAGATAAATTTCCTTCAGGAGCCAGCCTACTGAAGTCTGAGAAACTGTACAATATGCCAGCAATTTTATTTAATATTTTGATTTGAGTTTCTGAGGGGTCTGCCCTTTGTTTTGCAAGATTTTGGCACTATATGTAACTGGGGAATAAGACACTGTACCTGTGACTTCAGGGGAAAAGATAAGAACCTGTCTGTCAGAGTCGCCCATTGCTAGGGAGTGTATGAAAGGCTGGGTTTAAGTTAAATTGATTATTATTAGCTGCTGGTGTCGTTTACAGACTCCATCCCCACACACTGAGTCATTAAAAGTCCTGTTTTATTTTTTATTTATTTATTTATTTATTTATTTATTTATTATTTATTTATTTATTTATTTTGGTTTTTCGAGACAGGGTTTCTCCGTGTAGCTTTGCGCCTTTCCTGGAACTTGCTTTGGAGATCCGCCTGGCTCTGCCTCCCGAGTGCTGGGATTAAAGGCGTGTGCTACCACCGCCCGGCCTCCTGTTTTATTTTTTATTTTTTTGTTAGCATTTTTTGTTGGTTTTTTCTTTTTTAAATTTTTATTTATTTATTTAATCTTTTTTTCTATCATCAGTTTGATACAGCACAAATTCTTATCCTAATAGTGAAATGTTTCACTGAAGTTTGCCCAGTGGTTGAGTCATCCTACTCCTGTTTTAAAGAGGTTCGTTTCATTATAAAATTGTTATAATCACATGGGTCCCTCTTCCACCTGTCTGCATAGAAAGGGAGAATTAGGCACAGAATGATTTTGAAAAGCAAATAGGGATTGTTTGGAATGATTCTATCTTGTTCACTTGTGGCTTACATTCCTGGTGAATGATAAATGTTGCTGTCAAAGGCTGTTCCCGAGCCTTATAAGGGTTGTCTGGCTTTGATAGCAAGATTTTAAAATTTAGACTGAAATGGGGTTTAAAAATTAAGTCTGTGACCCTATTGATAAAGCAAAGAAAAGCTTCATTTTTGTAAATAATACTGGTTTAGTGATGTTAGACTTAGCCTAATTTATGAACAAGAGATCAAACTTGCCGTAGTTTTAGACAAAAACCGTTTTAATAAAAGGTTGCTGTCTTGTAATATAACAGGTAGAGAGAGTATAATTGGTTTAGGCGTTCAGATAAATGTGAATCGAGTCTGAAAATGTCAGCTCGTCCTTCACTGAATTGGAGGATTTGGCTGCTGTTGGCGTATTTATGTTTATTTCCTCTATTCCTCTTAATGTTACTTAATCTTCTTCTACGCTAATGTGATCGGTAGGGAAATAAGGGCCCAAGTGCACAAGTTTCTTTGCACTTTTGCACCATCCCGCCTACTTAATACAAATAAACATTTAAAAGCTAAAAAAAAAGAGTGCCTGCTTACTGAACACCAATGTGGCAAAATATTAATAAGCAAATAAATAATCCCTTTCACAACATCTTTAGGAAGACTATAAAATTTGAATATGACAAGGTTTCAAAAGAACTCCCAGGAGAAATGTAATGAGGTTAGTAGTCTCTTTAAGGTCTCAATCATCAGAGACATCTTAACCAGGGTCTTTATTCCTTTATGAGTTACTGAAACATTCTTAAGGTTTATAGCCTACCATTTGAAGCAAGTTAAGACCAATAAAACACCCACTTGACAAACTCAGGCTTATTTCCCAAGAAGAAACAACAAAACAGAATTTGAAAAGGCATTCATTTTTACAACTCTTGTGACACAGTGCTCAAAAACCTTTGAAGTACAATGATCAATCGGTATTTTTTTTTCAGAGCTGAGGATCGAACCCAGGGCCTTGGCGCTCTACCACTGAGCTAAATCCCCAACCCCAATCGGTATTTTTATACATCATATAAAAATAGTATGCTGATTGATTGGAGGTCAAGATCTAGACTTCAATCTGCAGGTAGTAGCACATGAAAATCAAAAGGCAATCAAAGATTAATAAGACCAGTGTTTGTTAAGACATCAGTACTATATCAAAATAGGATTTTGATGCCCAAGAGGATGGCTGCACACCTTAGAAACACATAAACACTACTGATTTTGAGAAGATTAGAAAAGGTGAGACACAGTTTCTTTGCCCATTAAAAAATGAAAACAAAGCCATAGTTTTAATGTCTTTCTAGCAATATCTAAGGAACTCTAGAAAAATTCTCATACTCCTGTGCACATAAGAACATGTGCATAAGCCTGGCGGTGGTGGTGGTGGTGGTGGTGGTGGTGGTGGTGGTGGTGGTGGTGCATGCCTTTAATCCCAGCACTTGGGAGGCAGAAGCAGGCGGATCTCTGTGAGTTCGAGGCCAGCCTGGGCTACAGAGTGAGTTCCAGGACTGGCTCCAAAGCTACACAGAGAAACCCTGTCTCGAAAAACCAAAAAAAAAAAAAAAAGCATGTGTACAGATGTTCATTGCACTGCTGTCATAATGGAGACCACCTAAGTGGTAGTCCAAGAGTGACTAAATGGACTACTACAATAGTATTGTGAAATGAATTGGAGGCACGTGTATCACTATGGATAACACTCAGAAATATTAAAAAAGCAAAGGATAGAATACAGGCTAACATATAGTGTTTAATTTTTAATGTCATATACATGAATTTCTATATCTTTCAGTCTTCAAAACAACCTTATGAGGTAAGTCCTAGTATAAACTCCTAGTTTCTAGGAAAAATGAGGTAAGTGATTAAATAATTTCTATAAGGTTCTAGAAGTAGTAACATATACAGTATGTACTACCAACCAGATCTGGTGCCAATGTTTGTGTTCCTCCTCTCTATTGTTTATTGTACAATACTATTTATATAAAGGTCAAACCATTTAAAACAATGTCATTTAAAATTTATGGTTAAATACATGTGTGGTAAAATATGAGAGCATGTATGGAAGCGAAGGTATCAAATCCATTATTGTGGCTACTTCTGAGAAAAGGAAATAGAGGAAATGAACGGGAACAGGAAGTTTTGATTTTTATCTACAAGGTTTGATTTCCTTTTGAAAAGGTTCTCCTGTAAATATAGGAAAAAATTAAAATCTAACAATGCTGAATGGTAGGCATATAGAGATGTATAATAATATTTTTTCTTACATCCAAAATATTTTATGATTTTTTTAAAAAAGGTATGATTTTGTTTGTTTGTTTGTTTGTTGAGACGGGGTCTCGGTATGTATCCCTGGAATTTCCTATACAGATCAGGTTGGTCTTGAACGCACAGAGATCTACCTGTCTCTGCCTTCCAAGTGTTGGGATTAAAGGTGTATACCAACATACCCAGCCTAAAAGGTATAATATTAAGCCAGAATATCCGTTTTGGATCTCAAATATAATGAACAACTCAGATTGTAATTTAAAAATTTATCAAAATGCAAAACTAAGATTCTATGACAGTCAGAAAATCCTTCATATTTCAGTTGAAATGCACTTGGATATTTAATAAAGCTCAATGACAGAGCCTGAGGAAAATCAGATCCTACAGAGAGAAATAAAGAAAACTTCACATTAAAATCTTTTTTTTTTTCTTTGAGACAGGGTTTCTCTGTGTAGCTTTGGTGCCTGTCCTGGATCTCACTCTGTAGACCAGGCTGGCCTCGAACTCACAGGAGATCTGCCTGGCTCTGCCTCTTGAGTGCTGGGATTAAAGGCATGTGCCACCACTGCCCGGCTCACATTAAAATCTTATTAGCATACATTCATGTAAGCACTACACATAAAGTCTCTTGAAAGACCAAGCCCAAATTTAAATGAGAAGTCCATACAGGCATTTTGAGATTACTTGAATGCAATATTATTGTTCTATGCATAACTATTCTAATGCATAAAGAAAATCATATCAAGAAAACAGAAGGATTATGAAAACAGTTCCAGAAGTATCCCCAACAAACCCCCAACTTCCAGAAACTGCACAATTCTACTGAATAATAGGGCACTTGGTGTAACAACCAATAACATTTTTAATTTAAAGGTCAAACGGTTGATTTAATGTGAGCGAGAAGAGAGACAGTTTCTACCTCTCTGTTTCCAGACATTGAAGTAGTTACATAAGAAGCCTTAAATCTAACATACAGTTGCTGTTGCTGCTGCTGCTGCTGCTGCTGCTGCTGCTGCTGCTGCTGCTGCTGCTGCTGCTCCTTTTTTACTTGGAGACTGGAGGAATTTAAAAGGGATGCTGAGGATCTTGACGTGTGACTCAGTAATGGAGCACTTGCCCAGCATGTGCAAGGCCATCCCAAGCACCTATCCCAAGAAAACAAAAACACAATAAAAATTGCTGTTCACAGTTGAGGGAAAAAACACTTTATTCCTTCTTTGTACCTCTTTTAAGTAAAACGGAAAATAGATTTTATGTCAATATATATTTCCTAAGAAAGACAGTCAAGTGAGCTCTGGATTTTATAAATATTCATGTGAAAAATTTCCTCCTTTTAAAATTTTTGTGCCTTCCTCTCACATATTTCAATGTGTGTTTTCCCATCCAGAATAATTATCCCTATCCTTTAACCCAAGTGAGAGGAATTTTCCACCTCGAATGCCACTGTGTAGCCACTGTGCCCATAAATTAAGTTTCTAATGCATTACTTCTCAATGATTTCCAAAGCAGTATTCACACTATACTCCTAGGGTCAGACAACTTTGGGCAGATCCCCCAATCTTGAAAGTATCATAGAGTTAATTCCCACGTTTATGAGACATACGTGGCCTCCTCTTTCCTCCTCAATGTGTGTGAACTCAGCCCTTTGGTGTGGAGATCTGGGAAAGAAGGTGAGAAGGAAGCATGGAGAATGAGAGTACCTTTAAATGAAATTCCCTGACCAGCAATTCCAAAATATTATACTGCAGAATTTCTCTTCCTACCCTGGCCTATACTATACGTGGAGGATTAAAGACTTAAGTAACTTTTCAGTTTTATTGTATATTATTTGGAAATAACAATACAGGCCTTACATACTTTTTTGTACTTTGAAGATAGATTTTGTTTCTCTTTTCTCCTTTTTGTGTTTTACTTAAAGATAGAGTCAATGATATATCTAATACATGAATCCATTCTCCTTTTAAAATATCAGAACATGGGGAGGGAAGTAGGTCAGATGATAGAGTGCCTGCCTACTGTGTACAAAGCCCTGGAATTGATGCCCAGCATCACATAAAACCAGATGTGCTGGCAAATGCCTATGTTCCCAACACTTTGGAGGTGGAAGGAGGAGGACCAAGAATTAAAGTCACCCTCAACTACAAACAAAGTTTGAGGCCAATCTGGGCGACATGAATCTTTTCCCTGAAAAAGATAAGTTGAAAGGTGAAAAAGAGGAAGCTGGTGTGTGCAAAAGGTTCAGTGGGTCAGAGTGCTTCTGTCATGTCCACACCCTGAGTCCCAAGGCCAGAACCCACAGGGTGGGAGGAAAGAACTAACTCCCCAAAGTTGTCCTCTGACCTCCACACATGTGCTGTTGAGGGAGACCAGCTCCCTCTTTAATTTACTCCAGGGACCCTTGAGGAGGGAGAAATGAGGAATACGTAGATAGAAATATAGAGTAGACAGGCAGGTAGAAACACAGGATAGCCTCAGAAGGGCCTCGGTCAAAACCCACCAGCCCCTTCTGGCTCTACTAAAGGGCTTTTAAAGGAATGCCAAGGGGTGGAGCAAATGACCATCTCCCAGCACAGCCAAGTGCAGACCATCCCTAACACCTGGTAACCACACACGTGGTCAAGCCATCCCCTAATGCAGCCCTGCTGTGTAAAGCAAGCCCAGATCTCACTAGGAAACCTCTGTGGGCTCCTACATGCTGTGTCTTCACACATACATGTGCATGCACATACACAAGAAATAAGTGTTCAAAATGGGCAGTGAGACAGTTTAGTGGGTAAAAGGTACTTGTGCCACACCTAACAACTTGAGTTTGATATCTGGGGCACACATGGTGGAGGGGGAGAAATTACTCCCAAAAATTGTCCAAATAGGAATGCTCGAGCATGCCCACACCAACATACATAAATAAATCAATTAAAAAGTAAATAAATAAGCACAATGTTTACAAACAAGACAAAGGTGAAATCTTTGTATTAGTCATGGCTCTCCAGAGAAAAAGAATCAATATGGTGTGTATATGTTCATTTGTTTTTAATTTCTTATATCCAATGGGTCACATGATCATGGAGCTCTCAAGATCTATACCCTCTAAGCTAGAAAGCCAGGAAACCAGTTGTACAATTCCATTCTGACAATCAATGGGCTCCAGGTCCTGAAAGAACCAGTGTCTTGGCTCCAGCAGTCAGATAGGAGGAGTTCTACCTTTACTCCTTTTTTTTTTTCCAAGACAGGGTTTCTCTGTGTAGCCCTGGCTGTCCTGGAACTCGCGTTGTAGACTAGGCTGACCTCGAACTCACAGAGATCCACCTGCCTCTGCCTCCCGAGTGCTGGGATTAAAGGCGTGTGCCACCACCTCCTGGCTTCCACCTTTACTCTTGAGGTCACCCTTCCTGAATCATGTGGCCCAACCACATTAGGCAGGTGGGTTACTCTGGTGTTTTTGTCACTGTGACAGATAATCTGAAACAAATGGCTTAAAGAAGGAATGATTTATTTAGGCCATGTATTCAGGTCATGGATTCATGATCTGCAAGCTTTCTTGTTTCTCAGCCACTAAGAAGGTAACACATCATATCAGAAGGGTATGGCGGAGTAAAGATGCTCACCTTATGGCAGCTAGGAAGCAGGAAGACAAAAAGGGTCTGAGGACAAGGAATAGCCCCCAAGGACACACACCCAGCAACCTACTCCAATCACACTCCATCAACTAGAATTTCCAACAACTCCCAAAATACCAACTTAAGTCCAATGAGGGACATTTCATAGTGGAACCATAACAGGAGGATGCTGTGGATGTTCTGTATGCTGTGAATGTATTGCTCTGATTGGTTGATAAATAAAAAGCTGATTGGCCAGTAGCCAGTCAGGAAGTATAGGCGGGATAAACAGACAAGGAGAATTCTAGGGAGAGGAAGGCGTGAGTCAGGAGACACCAGCCCACTGTCCAGGGAGCAGCATGTAAGGGCACACAGGTAAAGCCATGAAACACGTAGCAACATATAGATTAACAGAAATGGGCTGAGTTTAAATGTAAGAGCTAGTCAGTGGTAGACCTGAGCTAATGGCTGAACAGTTTTAATTAATATAAGCTTCTGAGTGATCATTTTATAAGTGGCTGCAGGGTCCATGGGGCTGGGTAGGACCAGAGAAAAACTTCCAACTACAGGGGGACAACCACCTTCATTTTATCTATCAATTCAAATGCTAATCTCATCCAAAATCATCCTCATAGACCTCAAGCATAGTGTTCGGCCAAAAATCATGATCTCCTTTGGCTCAATTGAGCTGACACAAAGCTTAACTACCAGAATCCTTTTGACAACTACCCTAACCCATTCCCCACTTTGGGGTTTGCTATATATCATTTCAAATAAACCCTTTGAATATTTTAACCCAAATAGTTATATATAGTTGGGTGTAGTAGCTCACCCAGCTCTTGTAAAGCAGAGATAAAAGAATCACTATGAGTCTAAGGCAAGCCTGGACCATATAAGGAATTTCATATTAGCCTGGGCTACAGAGTTAGAAACTTTATTTTTTAAAATTATTTATTTTATTTCATGTGCATTTGTGTTTTTCCCACATGTATGTCTGTGTGAGGATGTCAGGTCCCCTAGAACTGGAGTTATAGGCAGTTATAAGCTGCCATGTGGGTGCTGTGAATTGAACCCAGGTCCTCTGGAAGAGCAGCCAGTGCTCTTAATCGCAAAGCTATCTCTGCAGCCCCAAGACCCTTTCTTTTGAAAATGTCTATAAAATGCACTGTGATATAATATTTAACACAAATGGTATCCTATCATACACACCTTTACATGACTCATGTTTTACAACATCATGTTTTCAAAATCTCTCTCACTAGGGATATCTTCTGATCTTCACCTCCCAAAGTACTGGGTTTACAGGTATGTACAACTGAAAATGACCTTGAACTTTCAATCCTCCTGAGCTTCCTGCCTCAAACTTCCAAATTCTGGGATTAAAGGTATGTTATCACACACAGCTCATGTGGGTCTGGGGGAAAAGCCCAGGTCTTAGAGCATGCTAAGCAAGTACTCTAAGCCCTGAGCTGTCCCACAGCCTCTCCTTTGCTTACTTTTTGATGGTGCAATACAATTTCTTGCATAATTTTCAAGATCCTTCATATTCTGGGCTCCTAGTTACTTTTCTCGCTGCTGTGATCACTGCTGTGATCAAATACCTGACCTAAACAACTTAAGGAAGTGTGGTGGTTTCAGTGAGAATGGCCCTCATAGACTCATATGTTTGTTTGTGGTTTTTTTTGTTTGTTTGTTTGTTTTTGGTTTTTTTTTTTTTTTTTTTGGTTTTTCGAGACAGGGTTTCTCTGTGTAGCTTTGCGCTTTTCCTGGAGCTCACTTGGTAGCCCAGGCTGGCCTCGAACTCACAAAGATCCGCCTGCCTCTGCCTCCCGAGTGCTGGGATTAAAGGCGTGCGCCACCAACGCCCGGCCAGACTCATATGTTTGAATGCTTGGTCCTCAGTTGGTGGAACTATTTGGGAAGGGTTAAGAGGTGTGGTCTGGTTGGAGGAGGTATGTCACTAGTGGTGGGCTGTCTATCTATCTGTCTTTCTCTCTGTGTTTGACTCCTGCTTGTGGATCAGATGTAAGCTCTTAGCACCATGCCTGCCTGCCGCCATGTTCCCTGCTATGACAGTCATATACTCTCCCTTTGAAACTGTAGGCAAGCCTCCAAGTAAATGCTTTATTGCATGAGTTGCCTTGGTCATGGTGTCCCTTCACTGCAGTAGAAAAGTAACTAAATAGGAAGGGTTTATTTTGGCTCACAGATTGAAGGTATAGTCCATCATAACAGAAAAGGGATTGGGATTGCAGCAGGAGGATGAAGCTGATGGTTGCATTGCAGTAAAAAAGTAGAAAGAGATGAATGCTGATGCTCAGATCACTTCCTCTCTTAATCAACCCAAGCGTCTACCCCATGGGATAGTTCTACCCATATTTAGGATTGGTCTTTCTTCCTCAGTTCAAGTTCTTTTTTTTTTTTTTTTTTTTTTTTGGTTTTTCGAGACAGGGTTTCTCTGTGTAGCTTTGAGCCTTTCCTGAAACTCACTTGGTAGTCCAGGCTGGCCTTGAACTCACAGAGATCTGCCTGGCTCTGCCTCCCGAGTGCTGGGATTAAAGGTGTGCGCCACCACCACCCGGCTCAAGTTCATAACTCCACATAAGAAATACCCTCCAGGGCTGGAGAGATGGCTCAGAGGTTAAGAGCACTGATTGCTCTTCCAGAGGTCCCGAGTTCAATTCCCAGCAACCACATGGTGGCTCACAACCATCTGTAACGAGATCTGGTGCCCTCTTCTGGCCTGTGGTCATTCATGCTGTATACCTAATAAATAAATAAATCTTAAAAAAAAAATACCCTCCACAGAATGTCCAAAATTGTGTCTTCTAGGTGACTCCAAATCCAGTCAACTTGACAGTGAAGATTAACTATCACATCTGGATCCAAGATTTTATTTCTGAATTCCCTAAAATTCATTTTCCTGGTTGGTGACATGGCTGAGTGGGTGAAGATGCTTCCTGCCAAGCCTGATAACCTGAGTTCCATCCTAAAGACTCCCATGGTGAAAGGAAGGAATCAACTCCCATAGGGTATTCCCTGGCGGCCATATATGTGCCATGGCATATGAATGTCTACTCATATATACACATAAACAAGATTTAATAAAAACCTTTAAAATTTACTTTCCAAGTTATAGATTGTCTCATAAGAAATTACCAAAAGCTGCCTAAACTTCTACTTCCTTTGGGCATTCGGGTGTCAGGAGCACACCAAATTATACCAGGGGAAACAGACATAGGAAAAATAATAGGAAAGTTTGGTGAATATGTACATGTACACATACATCTGTACATATCACAAATGATGAATAAAGAGGTAATAATCAGCTATACGAATGATAAAAATGCATCCCATAAATGAGGAGTGGTGACTAGTGTCTGTAATCCTAGAACCCAGGAAGTAGAGGCAGGAGGTTCAGAAGTTCAAAGACATCCTTGGTTCCACATCAAGTTCAAAGTCAGCCTGGACTACATCAAGACACTATCTCAAAAAAAATGGGTCCAAGTAAATTATTTCCCTTGATGTCTACACCCCTTCTAAATTTGACTCTGCTGCTCCTCATGATAAGAGGCTTGGTTTATTCTTCCTCCTGTTGAAACTTGGATGAACATAACAAATAAAACACAGATGTGACATCCTGGAATTTCTGAGACCAGGAAGGCTTTATGAAAAGCAGTAACTTCAGCATTTGTCTTTGATTTACAGTTGTCATGTAAAGAAGTCCAAGCTGTCATGCTGAAAGGAGGCCATGTGAAGATATTGGCTTACCTGTGACAGTCACAGCTGAGCCCCAACTGAAGGTTACCCAGAAATAGCAGGCTGCAGCCATGAAGTCCAGGAAAGATCAGCAGAGCTGTCCCGCCATCCCACAGAATCTTGAGAAATAAAGCAAGTTTTTTTAATCCACTCAGTTTGGGAGATATTTATTACAAAGTAAGTAGGTAAGTATGACAAGCTGGTCATGGGAAAGTGAATAGGGATTCTCCAGGAAAATAATGGAGTAAAGAACTTGGCTGGCAGAATGTTATGTACAAAGATGCAGAGGAGTGAATGGATTCAGCCTCTCAGCAATGGTGAATTGCGTTGAGTGGTTAAAGAAAAAAAATATATAAAATGCAGAGTAAAGAGGAGCTGGGAACGTTCGGTTAGCTGGACCTAAGACTGGAAGAAAAATGTTACTACCGTATGTAATTTGTTGATGAACTTTGGCTATCACACAGGAATATCATACAGGAAACACATTTCTCCTTTACTGTTCCTTTCCCTTGCAAACTGTTTTCTTCCAAACCTCTTCAAAGGGACAGATCAGGTCCTTAGGTAGCTCCCTTCAATTTCATTATGTAGAGATTGCTAAGAAGCACTTACAGAATTTAGCCAACTGCCCAGGAAGTGGGTTAGAGTTGGCATTCATTTTTGTTTTTTCTTTGCTGTTCATTTATGAATGAATCGAACATTAAGTTCCTATCATATGTCAGGTACTTGGTATTCAGTAAAAAACAAGCCACAGTTTTTACCTTAGAGAAGTTTAGGTGTAGTCTGATGAGACTGACATGCGAAGTATGCTCAGCCCTACAGAGAAAGGGAAGATCTCTCTCCCCCTCCTCTCTCTCTCTCTGTGTGTGTGTGTGTGTGTGTGTGTGTGTGTGTGTGTGTGTGTGAGCGCAGCATGCTTGCTCATGAGTAGGGGTGGGTGCAGGTGTATGTGAAGGCCAGAGGACCTCAGGTTCCATTCCTCAAGAGCCCTCTACATTGTTTTTGGGAAAGGGCTCTTTGGTACCCTGGTGCTCACCAAGTAAGCTAGGCTGGCTGGCCAGCAAGCCCCGAGGATCTACCTGTCCCTACCTCCCCAATACTGGGTCCATGCCTGCCTAGCCTTAAAAAAGAAGCTGATTCTGGGAATCAAACTCAGGTCTTCATGATTGCAAAGCAAGCTCTTTGCCAACTGAGCTTTCCTCACAGCCCAGAAAATAGATTTTTCAGCAGAAAATCTTAATTGTATCAGACAACAGGTCTTTCCTGAAAAAACTTTCACCAAGATCCCTCTTTCAAGCGAAGTATAGTGGCCCACATGTGTAATCCCAACACTTGTGAGACAGAGGCAGAAAGAGTAACAAGTTACCCTGGGACACAATTTTGAGAGTGTCTCAAAAAAAAAAAAAAAAAGAGGAGGAGGATGTGGCAGAAGGATAATTTGATCTGTTTCTACAATAATCAACTCTGGACTCTTAATTGAACTGGCTGGTTTGGCTGGACATCACCTGGAGTACTTGAAGATCAGCATAAACCTTGCTCCCCCAAAGCCAAATTACACATGGTTAGACTTCCTTTAAGTTCCTATATAATGTCTTTCTGAGGAGCTCGCTTTCTGAGTTCTCATAATTTCCCTTTCATTTGCTTCTTATAGTTCGGCACCACTTTATGTTTTGTACATTTTCTTTTTTTTTTGCGTTGTGTCCAATTTCACAGCTATTTGGAAGTCTTGGAATTCATTCCATGCTAAAATCTGGCAGCTTCAGACTCTGAAGGTCATTACTTCTTTCCACCTAATTTGTTCAATTTTTGTTTATTATTTATTGGAATCAGGATCATATGTAGCCCAAAGCCCCCACGTAGCTGAAGCTAACCTTGAACTCTCAATTCTTCTGCCTCCACCTCCCACATGCTGGGATTATTGGTGTGCCTCACCAAACCTAGACTAGCCTTTCCCCCACTTATAAAGTGTTAATAATATTTTCTTCAGTTCTATTCACCCAATATTTCTTTTGGATCATTAAAAATTACAGTGTGAAAATAACAACCAGCATAGCAGGATAACCCTGAGGTTACAATAGTGGCGGTTATCTAATCAGGCATAAAACCCACTCAACCAAAGAGACATCAAAAATGATACTAGAAGTTTAGTCAACTACTCGGTGCTAGTGAAGTCATGGTTACAGGAGGAGAATCTACAACTGCCACCTTACTAAATTAGCTTAATCCCTAACAATAATCTATAAACATTTGTCCTTTTCCTCACAGATCAGTGTATTCCCTCCTCATCAAGGAAACTTCTCTTTACAACAGATGGAGACCACTACAGGAAATCACAGCCTATCAAGATGCAGAGTTGTGAAGGCCAGTCTTTACAGATACATCCACAAACCAACTCCCACACCTAAGGCTCAAGGAACATTGCTGAAGAGCAGGCAGAAAGAGCCAGAGGATCAGGGAGTTTGCTGTGAGATTCTGTCTCCTAGGAATGTCAGAAGCTACACCCATAAAGCTCATTAACATGATGGCCTAAACGTGAGATTAATATGACAACAATAATTGCCATGCTGGGGAAGCAGGGGGATCCCTGGGGCTTGCTGGCTAGCCAGTCTAGCTTGATTTGTGAGTTCCAGGTTCACTGAGATACACTCAAAAATAGAGAAGAGATTGAGAAAGACTCAGTTGTTGATATCTGGCATGCGCGCGCGCGCGCGCGCACACACACACACACACACACATACACACACACACCTGTGCACATCTGCATACCCATGCACAGAAACATGAAAATAAATAAAAATAAAAGTAGAAATTACAGTATTAGTCTAGGGTATAGCTCAGTGGTGCAGTTTGTGTTTACCGTCTCCCAACCCCGAGTTCCTGCTCAGTGCATGTGTGTGCACATACACAGAAAATACAGCCCTTTACAAAGTTCTGAAGTGCGCCGGGCGGTGGTGGCGCACGCCTTTAATCCCAGCACTCGGGAGGCAGAGCCAGGAGAATCTCTGTGAGTTCGAGGCCAGCCTGGTCTCCAAAGTGAGTTCCAGGAAAGGCGCAAAGCTACACAGAGAAACCCTGTCCCGAAAAACCAAAAAAAAAAAAAAAAATACAAAGTTCTGAAGTGCTAGGGACCCAGTTTATAGTTAAGGACATGCTCTACCACAGAGTCACCTCCCCTACACTCAGCCCTTCCCTTTACTTTAAAATTTTTTATAGTATTCTTTACCGGGAGTGGGGGGGTGGGGTGGGGGTTCGAGATAGGGTTTCTCCATGTAGCCCTGGCTATCCTTGAACTCCCTTTGTAGATCAGGCTGTCCTCGAACTCGGAGATCTACCCACCTCTGCCTCTGGAGTGCTAGGACTAGGACTAAAGGCATGAGCCACCACTGCCTGGAATGATAACATTCTTTTTTAATATGTAATTTTACTTTAGCTTTATTACATTTAATTAGCTCGCTCTCTCTCTCTCTCTCTCTCTCTCTCTCTCTCTCTCTCTCTCTCTCTGCTTCTCTGTGATTTTCAGGAGTTAGTCCTCTCCATGTGGATCCTCCATGTGGATCCGAGGGCCAGATGTAGGTCAGCAGGCTTGGCAGCAGGTGTGTTTATCCAGTGAGCCACCTCACTCTAGATCAGTCCTTCTGCCCTCTCTGTTTTCCCCACTCTTGTGCTTGCTAATTAATGAGCCCTCTCATATCCCAAGCTGGTGCTAAGATCTCTAACTCAGACTCCAGGAAATAATTTTATTACTTGCTTGAATAATATCGCTCACGTCTTTGTAGGATGGAGCATGCCATCTTGCAGATCTTCGGGATGTTGCCTAAAAGACTACTGAGGGCCTGGAGTGGAGGTGCATGCCTTCAATCCCAGCACTGGGGAGGCAGGATCTGAGTGAGGCCAGTCTACATCTCAACCTCCAGGATAGCCAGGACTACATAGAGAGACTCCGTGTCAACGCCATCCCCCCCCCCAAGAATAATGCACAGATTGGACTCAGTGGGTTAATTTAAAAAGTGAGGGGGGCCGGGTGGTGGTGGTGCACACCTTCAATCCCAGCACTCAGGAAGCAGAGCCAGGCGGATCTCTGTGAGTTCAAGGCCAGCCTGGTCTACAGAGTGAAATCCAGGACAGGCACCAAAACTATATAGAGAAACCCTGTCTTGAAAAATCAGAAAAAAAAAGTGAGGGGGTGAGGAGGGTAGGGTGGATCTGGGAAGAGTTAGGGGGAGTAGTAGGAGGTGAATATGATCAAAATACATTGTATGAAATTCTTAAAGAAATAGTAAAAATATTTTTTAAAAGAAAGCATATTCTCACAGGAAAAAAATATTGTTATTTACAGGACTCTCTGCACATTAGTTGGACTTCCAGTATATACATTATTCATTACTCAGCCACACCTATTCTTATATATCATACCAGCAGGATACAAACCAGATTTGACTTTGACCTGCAATTCTTTTCAGTTCTATATCAAGGTGTTAGCTTGATTCAACTTGAATTACCTCATTATTGACTCACACAGAATATTTTAATCAGAGAAGGTTTCAGTACATAAAACTATGGGCTAGCAGGTTTTTTTTCCCTTTTACTCTCTTAGGAAAAGAATTCCCTAACAATATCAAAGGCTACAAGTCAGATTTCGTATGGCACACTGAGCTTGCCCACTGGCCCTTTTGTTGCTGTTGGTGGTCAAGTGTGCACTTGTGGTCTGAATACTAAATGTCTCCCAGAGGGTCCTGGGTTTGACGACTGGTTCCCAGCTGCTGCTGGTCTTTTGAAAGGTCCTCGAAGTGGAGCCTCGCTGGAAGGAAGGGGTCACTGAGGGCAGCCTTGAGGCTTGCTGGCCTGGCCCCACTTACTGTCTGCGTCCTGATGGAGAAATAATGTGATCAGCTATCTCATGCCCTTGCCACCATGCCTCCCCCACAAAAAAAGAAAACCTTTCCTCAGTGAAGTTGCCTCTTCTTGGGTATTCGATCACAGCAGCAACAACAAAAATAACCAATACAGTATTCACAACTTATACTTGTGCTAGGATGTAAGTCAGTGGGGAGAGTGCGGACCTAGTATATCAGAAGCCTCAGGCTGATAATCCCCAACACTGCCTAAAACTGGGTGGTGGAGGCACAGGAGCTTGTGATGTAGTCCTTGCCATACCATCAGTGGAAGCTGGGGGATCAAACTTAAATCTCAAGCTTGGCCTCAGCTGGCTAGAGAAGTAGAGAAGTTGTCCTATGACCTCCTCATATAATCTATTCATGCAGTCCTACACCCATCTCTCTCTCTCTCTCTCTCTCTCTCTCTCTCTCTCTCTCTCTCTCT
>CABHPP010146495.1:24922-36523 GCA_902168425.1 Peromyscus attwateri | reverse complement strand
TGTTTATATTTTGAGGGAGAATCTCATGTAGCCCAGGCTGGCCTTACCCTTGATTGTAAACATGACGGGTCTAAGAATCAATTAAAAGATATATGGGTGGACCTGAAAGTTCATTTCCAGGAAAGATGAACTAAGGGGAGATGACCCTCCCTCGGAGTGGGTGGCATCTTCCATCAGGCAGCCCAGATATGAAGAAAAGGGAGGAAAACACATGCTGCTCATCACCTGCCTTCACTTCTTGCTGGTGAGGGTGTCTATCTCATTCTTATTGTTATTCTCCTTGGATGACATCACCATCCAGCTTCTTGGCTTTCAAACGTGGATTGAAGAGCAGGGACTCTTGAGGGGTCTTCTAGGCCTTCAGCATCAGATTGGGACTGCCGAGGCTTTTTACCTAAAGGACTAAGCAGCTCCAAGGTTCTCAGCTTCTCCAGTGTGCAGACAGCCGTGGTTGGACCATCCAGTTCCCATCATGTAAGCCAATCTATAACATACGCTTTATAATGTATTTATATTCTATTGATTCTGTCCTCTAATGAATCCTGACTAAAACATGTAAAAAAAAAAAAGATTTGTGAAAACCATTGAAAGCTTAAATTATTCTTTAGTTGTTACAGTTTGTGCTGGCTTATTAGAATTCTAAAATGTCAGCTTACTGTTAAAATGACCATATTCTTTGGTAAGATAGACTTATTTTTGCCCAGACTATCTTATGATAGTCTCTTTGCTGATTCCTTTTGTTGTTTATTTTTGAGATTACTATTGAATTAAACATGTATCCTTTCCCTAAATATAAACTGTTCAGTCCTCATGACGTTACTTGTGTGTGTGTATATTTTCAGGGTTGACCATTTGTCGCTGGACAACCAATTGGTGTGCACTTCCCTGGGGAGGGCCGCCTCTCCCTAATCACACAGGTAGCTGTACCTGCCGAGTCTCACCAAGAGGACTACACATGAGCTGACCAGGGAGGACACTAACAAACACGCCAAACTGGATGGGGAAAAGCCCATGATGCCTCAGCCCTACACAAAGAACTACAGGCAGCAGATAAAACCTGGTCGACTCTCATTTCTTCCCTTCCTGATCAAAAGCCCTTTCTTCCTTTGTATAAAAACAGGTATGGACTTACAGGGAGAATGGGGTGCCCTGTTACCTCTCTTCAAAGGGTGAGGATGTGGGGGGTGGTTCTTCCTGCTAGGACTCTTCATGCAGTCATCAGGGGACTGCCTCTAATGCAAGACAAGCAGAAGCTAACGAAGTGCAGGACGCAACGAGGCTGTTAGGTGGAGCCCCCTGCGCTGCATCTGGATTTCGGTGCTCCGGGAGGCCTGCTGGGCTCGAATTAGCAGCAGCTGCTCTGTCTCTCACTTTCCTGTCTGCCACAGCTACCAGCAGCTGTTCATCTTCCTTACCCCACATCCAGATGCAAACAGCTGTATTGTCAGCAGTGGCTTTTTTTTTTTTTTTTTTTGCCCCAAACACATGGGGCACCGATTTTATTTTTCAGTCTTAAGGAGATATTGAAAGGCTTCAGGAAGGTTGAAATGGGATAGGGAGAATAAGGGAATAAGAAATGCCTAGATGGAGAAGGAGCCTATGTTGGCAAGCTGAAAGGTAGAGGAGATAGCCCTAGTTATTTCTCTGGGGTTGCATCAATTTGTAACACAGTCACCATGACTTTGTTCTTACTGAGACATTCACTTCAGAAAGCAACAGACATCACCAACAAACCCCAGGGAACTGGCCACCTAGGAGGATACTGTGGTGGTACTCTGTAGGTCTGGTTTTTGTTTCCGCATTTAAGAAATATTTACAGGAACACATCATATCCCGCCCTCTTCTGGACATGTGATAGGTGCTAAATAAACAACTGTGCCTTGATGGATATGTTTATACTTATCTACATGCATCATTATCAGCCTGTCAACTATTGATGTCAGAAGGTAAGACTATATTAATTTTCTCGTTGATGTGTGTGTGGGGGGGGTGGTGATATGTATGCATGTGTATGACTTCCTGCAAGTGTACCTGTATGTGGATGTCAGAGGTCAAAGTTGAGTGTTTTCTACGGTTGCTCTCAATCTTCTTTTGAGATAGGGTCTCTCACTGAGCCTAGACTCACTGATTTAGGTAGCCTGGGTGACCAGTGAATGCCAGGGATCCACATGTCTCTGCCTCCCCATCGCTGGGATTCTGGCCCACCACACTGCGTTTTATAAGTGGCTCCTGGAGACCTGAACTCAAGTCCTCAAGCCTGTGCAGTAAGTATTTTGCCAACTCAGCCACCTCCCTGGACCCTAAGTGAATTTTTCTCTGTTGTGATTTTCTTGACCAAGAAATATTTCTGGTTCTGACCTCTGTCCTTTATGTCTTACAGGGACTACAGAGAAGTTGGAAATGGATGGGGCGGGGGGGGGGGGGGTATTTATTTAGTGTGCACTGTACCTTCACTACTGTACATTTAAAAAAATATGTTGATCTGTGCCATATTCATCAGAAACTTAGGAAATAGGCATTTCTGTTCCCACTTAGTTGGTTCAGAGCTACGAAGGGGCAGTGAGCAGCTGGTTCCATGGGTCCCACAGTCAGAAATCTCCACTCCAATGTACAGCATCCCAAGCCTTCAGTCTCTCAAAGACACCTCGAGATGGAAAGATGAGAAATGACGTCATCTGTTGCCGAATGGCATATGTCTAG
Source organism: Peromyscus attwateri (assembly GCA_902168425.1). Taxonomy (NCBI): domain Eukaryota; kingdom Metazoa; phylum Chordata; class Mammalia; order Rodentia; family Cricetidae; genus Peromyscus; species Peromyscus attwateri. The sequence goes on along the minus strand of CABHPP010146495.1, from coordinate 33,823 downwards.
ACGTCCCCGGATAACAATTAAACAGGCTGTCAGAAGAACTACCTGTATTTGTAAAAGTGACAATTCTGAAGAGAAGGAGCAGAAGCCCAGGGCAGGCTCCTGTCACTCTGAACGACTCCTTGCCTTTCTGCTCTTCTGAAAGAGGAGAGAGCAGTGACGACTGGATTTAACCACACATGATTGCAAAAGCAGATGGACAGTCGGTCCAACAGCTTCATCTTCAATGGAAATTCACCCCAGCTTCACCTCATCATTTTAAACTATAGGACATTGTCATAAAATGTCATAAAAGGCAAAATAAAAAACCAGAACACCGAATGCTCATGTTACAGTTGTATTCACAAGTTAAATCTCTGCCTTGCCCTCAGACTTTTTTTTCTCTTAGGCAAAAGATTTTTGAAAGGGTATTAACCAAGGCATGGAAGACTTGATAACTTCACTTTACACCCTAGCTCCATCCATTAGCATCCAAACCATGAGAGTGTTGATCCTGTGTAACACTCGGTGGGAAGGAACTGGCTGGGGCTCTAAGAAAACTTTCAATGGCTAGGGAGCCATTAAAAAAAAAAAAAAAAAAAAAAGCTCCTTATTCTTGTAAAGATTCCCCAAACTTTCAGGACGGGGTTTCTGAGGCTGGCCAAGAGTCAGCCTCACTTAAGATCCTGCCAAATTGAGCATCAGCAGCTCATTTGGCCCGGGAGAAAAAGGAATGAGAAACAACTGACATTTGTATACTTGAAATTACGAGCTGCCTCTCTAACAAAGAGAGCAAACACTTTCGGCTTGTTTTACAGTAAACATACACATTGAACAATCCGCTTGGCTAGCAGCTGGCTGTGCATATGTGGGGCATATGTGAACACATATGCATGCAGAAAACTCCCATATGTTCACTTAAAAGGACACTGTCAAGTCATTTTATGACTTTTTTTGTTCTCTGGGCTCCATTGTTTACAAAATCTTCTTAGAAGCTTAAAAATACAATCTTTTTCCCTACTGATTTTTGTCCTCTTTTTTTTTTTTTTTAAAGTATTTTGAGTGGCATTCAAATAAATGGGGCTGGTTCTATTAAAAGCCTAAGTCCACTTCCATGTATGCAGCAAAGCACATTGTTGAAATGGAAGTAGAGCACCAAGAGAGAAAACTTCCTGGGAAAAGAGTAACTGTGGTGTGCCTTCAGAAAAGACGTTTTTGAACGGTAACACGAAAGGTTGTTTTCTGGCACGTTACTGTTTCAACTGATGATGAATCTCATAGGTGGAAGCTAGGGAGCATGGGAAATTCCACTCTCTAGAATACATTTTGGTATTGTTCTTCTAGCTCTGTCTTAATTAACAATCCTCTTCAGAAATCCTAAAGTTGGGGAAAAGGCTGTGGAAAAAAAAATCAAACCAAAATAGCTCAAACAAAACAAAACAACCCCTGAAAAACTGCTCAGACATCACAACTGGTGAGGAGAACAAAGAGCGAAGTATTGACAAACAGCAAAACACGAAGCCACGCACTGTGAATGAAGACACCGAGAGCCATTAGTACGTTAGTGGTGGAAATGGGAAGTTGAAAATAGAGTTTTGGAAGTAAATCTGGCAACGCTCTTTTAAAACTCAGAAGTACGTACACTTGTGACTCGAGTTCAGTCCCTGGTAGTTATGTAAAGGTACAGGGGGACATGTAAAGGTGGGAGGGGACGTGAGAAGTAAGTCTGCAAAACTGTCCTCTGACCTCCAGGTGGTCTGCTGTGTGGCATGAGCCCACCCACACACAATACATGTTGGTGATGTTCTTCCAGCTTTATCTTACATAGCAACCCTCTGAAGCAATCCTTGGGGTGTGTGTGTGTGTGTGTGTGTGTGTGTGTGTGTGTGTGTGTGTTTACAGTTCATGTCAGTATTTCTCTCCCTGGAATCTCACCATAGAAACATCAGTTTGTAAATACATAGTGACAATACTTCTACAGAAATATCATTTTGTGTGACAAAAATGAAACCAAGTAAGTGTTTTTTTGTTTTGTTTTTTTTTAGTGGAAACTACTGCTGAATAAATTAAGGCATGTCAGCATGGACTATCACATTCTGTTAAAAGAATGAAGTAGAGCAATGGCAGTTGACATAGAAGGATTGCCACCTGGTATTGTTGTGCAAGATAAGATGAATGGGTAAACATCTGAGCTCATTTATAAATCAATGACAAAAGTAGCCTTTGTGCGTATTTACTTACTTCTGTCATCTATCATCTACCGTCGACCATTATTTCACTTAAAGATAAGGGGAACACACAGTAGGTCAAAATTGTTTCTTTCTTTTTTTTTTTTTTTTTTTTTTCCTGGAGGAGCTCACACAGAAAGAGAAGAACCAACAGGAGCAAGCTCATGTGGCCCCATCAAGGCAAACCCGCATATATGTTTGCAAGAACTGTTGAAATAATAATTTGTTATCTTGAGTGATCTCATGTAGTTCTCAGGGGTTTTGAGGATGAGGATAAGGGACGGTGTGAACACTGTGGAAGAAAAGACCAGGACTCGAGGTTGGCTCTATGTGTTCCCAGGGTATCCCAAGGAGCAGGCCATCAGGGCGCTGGTGCCACCAAGTGGTATCGGAAGCAACTGTTGGCATTTTATTGTCTCACCAGTGATAGAAACTCTTGGCGTAGCTTTGCCTTCCCGGGTTACTAGAAGAGTGTGGAAAGCTCCCGTTGTTCCAAGAATGGAATACACGTGGATGATCCTGGCTCTTACATGAACAGGAAGTATAAGAAATGGATAGAGAGCAAGTAGCTTTTGCCCTGGAACCTGAGTTCTTTTTGGTCGCTGATTTGGGCAGATGTTCCACTGTGCGTGCCCTTTACCTATCAAGTCTTAGAATGTGTAAAATCATTCTAACTACCTGGAATGGGTTCCTACAACCTTGTACTTCTTTCCTGTCTTACATGCCATGTGCATTTTATCTCTTTATTGCCATTTCCCTAGCCTGGCCTGTTCTTAGTGAACACTTAAGGCCTAACCACATCCTCTCTCTGCTTACATTCAGCCACACCCACTTCTGTATTAAGGTTCCTGAAGCTCTGGTCATTTATTAACACGACTTAGGAGTGTCCAATTGTTTCTTTACACCCACAGCAAAATCTAAGTTCATTGCCATAGCTTGTAACAGGTGGCCATGATGCCTAATTTCCTCAGAGGTGTTCCGGTTTACCCCCTTGGCCCAGTATCACTACTGTGGCTTTGTTCACATTTAAAGTTCTCTGATTTTTTGTTTTTGTTTTTTCGAGACAGGGTTTCTGTGTGTAGCTTTGCGCCTTTCATGGAACTCGCTTTGTTGACCAGGCTGGCCTCGAACTCACAGAGATGGGCAAGTTCTCTGATTTTGAGAGTATATTACATGGGCACATAAACTCCTTACCAACACGCTTCTACTTCTCCTGATGCATATAATAAATAAGCTAAAAGAAAAATGTGTTAGATTTTTGGTGGGTGGGGGAATTTGACTCAGGTAAGGAAAACTCATGCCAGAGAGGTGGGGAGAGAGAGAAAGAGAGAGAGAGAGAGAGAGAGAGAGAGAGAGAGAGAGAGAGAGAATAAGTGTATCTTTTTTAAATACTCAAACATTGTTTAGATTTATCACTTCATTTAAAATTTATTTTCTTTGTCATTTAAATTGATTTTTTGAGTTCCAGTAAGTGAATATCTATTTGTAGTTTTTAAAGATTTTACATTTTAGTTTTTCACAGAACAGAGTTCCAGGTAGGACATGAATAACACACTTGTAATTCATCAGCAAATGGAAGGGTGTTCAACTAATTGAACACAAAACTTCTAAACACTTTGGGTATGTACTGACACTTACACTGTAAGCTCCTTCAGTATCAAAGGGTGTGTCTCCTTTATCCATGGTCAGTGTTGACCTCTGCAGGCTTGTAGCTGGTGCCTCATGGACACTGATCGCTGCTCTTGTGATCTGGTGGCCTAGAATTGAACTACTCTAGAGCACAGGAAGCAGGCATTTAACCGAAGCTACTCTTTAACTAGCTGAGTCATTCATTCAGCTTCATCCTTTTATCACCTGGGTATTCTGCCAAGTTCTGGGTACACAATGAAGAATGGGCGGGGCATCCTGGAGGGGACTTTACAATGGACACGGACACACACACACACACACACACACACACACACACACAGGAGAGAAAGAGGCCAACTTGTGTTCTTGAGCAATGAGTAACCTGTCTTTGTTACTTTCTTTTCTAACATGGCTTATTTTAGAAAACTTTTTTCCTCTTTACACCAGCATCATCAGGAGGAGGATCAGGCTTCAAACACAAGGGCATGTGGACAGATATTCATATCTGCTCTCTTTAAAATATTTTTTCCTTTTCTCTAAATGTGTGTTTAGTGGTTCTGCATAATGGAGATACAAGAACGAGCATTATGCCCGATGTGTGTAAATCCCGAGATATCTCAGATTTTTTTTTTCAGCTTAGGGAATGCATATTATTTAATATGCTTTATAAAGCTGAATTTGAATCCTTACCCTGCCATTTGCCAGTTTTGCTACCTTGGACAGAACGGGTGACTTTTCTGTGTTTTGGATTACTTATCTGCAGAATGGGGCTATACTCTATTTCCTGGGTTTTAGGTTTTTGTTTGAGACAGAGTTCTCTGTGTAACAGTCCTGGTGAGTTCTCTGTGTAACACTCTGTAGTGAGTTCCAGGACCTCGAACTCAGAGATTGCCTGCCTTTGTCTCCCTGAGTGCTGGGACAAAAGGCATGCACCAGAATGCCTGGCTTTTTTTTCAAAGATTTTTTCAAGACAGATTTCTTGAGATAAAAATTCACAAACCACATGATCACCCACCCCACTAGTCACTTTCCTTCATATATTTACAGATTTGTATAACTATCTCTAATTCTAATCTTAGAACATTTTTATTATTCTCAAACCCCAATTCACCCTAAAGCCACCAACAATCACTCTCTAGACCTGTTCAGTTTTCAAAACATGAACTAAATAAATTTGTATGTGAAAAGCATTCGTAACACCATCCAATACCCAGTAAGTGCCATACAAATGTTGTCTATCATGATGGTAATGTTATTTTTTTTAATCAACATTGTTGCTATTATCTTTATGCTGTCAATCCACCTACGATCTGAAAATCACCACTTGCAGAGTAAATAAGAAAGATAGTAGAAATCATTCCCTCAGCATCCAAATAATGGACCTACATGTTGTAGAATACTGTTTTAAAGTGTGTTGCACTTTTCCTACTGCTTTTGTTAGCAATGCAAAGATTTATTTGATCAAATAAAATTAACCTGGGAGCAGGAGGCTGAGTCAGCAAGTAGCTGACAGGAAGTGGAAGGGAGGAACCATGTGTAGCTAGGGTTCTGGAGTGAGGGCTGAGCAGAGGGAAGCCTGGTTATTTGAAAGACACCAGCAAAGGGAGAAAGGTGAGCTACTTGCTGTTCAGCCTCTCTGAGCGAGCAGAATTCCACCCCAACCTTTGAATCTTGAGTTCTTTAGAGGTATAGAGATCTGGATAAAGTTCCCTTAATAGCTTTGAAAGTCAGTGCCTAAGGGGACAGAATTCCCTCAGGCTGCAGCTCTTGTGGCCAAATGCTGCTGGTAATGGCAGAGTTGCAGTGTCTGATTAGGGCAGTGGATGCTTAAGCAGCAGCCGTGATAAATAAAACAAAACAAAACAAAAAAAAGTCAACAACACCCACATATGGAAATGCAAATATAATCCACGTCACAATAGGATCTATATTAGAGTACTTTACTGAAGAAAGTTATCCTAAAATGGGCTGTTGACCAAGTGCCTGCTTGAAATCTCAACACCCAGCTGAGAAAGATCATATGCCCCAGATCAGTCTGGGCTACAGGATGAGACTTGATCTTAACAATTCAAAATGAAATTCAAAGCAAACAAAAATTCAAAGAGCTCTTGCTGCAATGACTTGACTCAGTGGTACTCTGTAGTGATTACAGAAAATAAGTCTCAAATCCTGAATACCAGCAAGGAGACATTTAATTTAGGGAAAGCCACAGACTCTGAGCCTCTACTTCTGCTAACTGGATTTGCACCCGATATGATTTCTAAAGGGTTTTAACATGTGCAAAGTTACTTATTAATAAATATGGTGAGAGCTTTATATGGTATAAATTGCAATTTGGACACACAACCACAAGGCAGTCATTTTATAATCTTCTTTGTTTTATGTTGAGTTTATGTCTTATGAAGAGTTTAATGTTGAGTAAAGAGAAGGATTGAAGGTACTCAGAGATGATGTGTTTTGGGCATGTATTATAGATTCTGTAGTGGGATTCCAGTACCCTGAGGATATTATCTGTTTCCTTCTCTGACCCAGATTCTTTAAGCTGCCCCCGGGTAATTTCAAAGGTATACACATGCAATGTTTCATTTGCTTTTGCAGTTCATAGCCTTTCCATGAACAGCTCTCTTCTTTTCTTTCTTTCCTTTCACGTAAGTGATGGGAGAATTTGGTTTTCCCGTCTGCAAATAAAAGCTCTGGTAGGATTCCCTCCACCTCCATTAGATCCTTTATCTAGTTTGATAGATTTCATCTTCTCACTCAGATTCTTAAAAAGTGACATGCTTTCTCATGACCTCTCTTGGCAGGATGTCTTTCTTTTTAATACTTCAACACTTGGTTTATCACTTCTGGTAAAGTGTTTCCTGACTTCGTTGCACACAGCTGTAAGCATCGCCCTAATCTTACTGTATCCTGTACATCACAATGCTAGGAGCCAACCTTTACTATGTGCCCAAAATGATTAGCTTTCTGGGTATACATTAACTAACTTAATCCTTCCTATTACCTTATGTGGGAAGCACAATTATTGCTACTCCATTTTATAGACCCTGAAACAAGAACAGAAAGGTTAAACTGCCCTAAAACCTAGTTAATAAGTGGCACACCCAGAGCCTGAACTAAGCCAGTTGTGTTATGAAGGTCCGATTTACACCATCGCTCAGAGGTTCTTTGTGATTCCCCCTCATAAATGTGTTTACATGTCTGGCTCCACCTCCAGGCAGAGGGGTTTCCGCTTGGTTCAGCTTCTAATTCCAGGATACAGTGAGTGCCCGGCACCCAGAAAGATGGAACAAGTGAGGAAATGAGCCAGCGAACGAACAATACCTTGGCATCTGTAATGCGTCGCATATTTTATTCATGTGATTTCTTTCATTTTTCTTTGTTCGGTGGACATTTTAAAGTGTTTCTGAAGTTGGAAGATGACTTAGTGATGATGTAAATATTTAATAGGCTGGCTCGTTGCCCTCAACTCTGTATACTGGAAAGCTGTGCTGGAGTGGCGCACCCCACACCCATTGCCTCTCGGAGTCAACAATGATAGTATCAGTTTTCATTTGAGTGCCTTCTTGTTGACATCTCTCCTCCAAAGCATCTTTGCTATCCATTTTGTTCTGTGACTGAACAAATGGGGTTTTCTGTCTTTTCTCCTTCAGAAGCATGTGACCATGGATGAGAATTGTTTGTTATCATTGGAAATTACTATGGTTTTGAAAGGGGCCTGTATAGGATTAGATATCAATGAATATCAGCTCAGAGGTGACAGGGTTGGAACAGGATTGATGCTTTTGTTATAAAGGTTCAAACACCGAAAAAGAGGCAATGCCCTAACCACCTTCTCTACCTGGAGTCAATGTTTAATATCAGGATGTTTTAGTTGCACAGGTCAGCCACCGCCGAATGTGAGCTGCTTCTGGAGAATCTACTCTTGAAGGCCGGTCCTTCTTGTCTCTCCCAGATCTGGGCCTGCGCATCAGTGGCATGTCCATCCTCTGCTTGTCTCTTTACTCTCCAGTGTGGCCAGTGTTAGATGGCAACTGCTCATTCTGTTCTGAACTGTCTCCTGGATCAGCTTAGATATGTTCTGTCCCAGAAGAACAAAACAGGATGAACTAAAACAGCCCATGAATTCCTGACCTGGCATCTCCTCTGCAGTCCTGCCTCTGCCAATTTTGACTAGTTACCGTGGCAAAATTGATGCAATCTAGGCATCCCTTATTTAAAATATCTATGCAGCTCTCCGTGGACCAGATGAAATCCCTTGCATACATGTGATTGTCCCAAACAGACATCTCCCACACTTCAGTTTCTCAGTTTTAGGATGCTAGATACAATAAGTAACCCTGTTGATTTAACACAAGATTTTAAAGGAAAATCAAAAACATTGGATCTTTTGCCTTAGTTTAGGATTTTTTTGTTTTTTGTTTTTGTTTTTTTTTCCGAGACAGGGTTTCTCCATGTAGTTTTGGTGCCTGTCCTGGATCTTGCTCTGTAGACCAGATTAGCCTTGAACTCACAGAGATCCGCCTGCCTTTGCCTCCTGAGTACTGGAGTTAAAGGCTTGTGCCACCACCACTCATAGCTGCTTTAAGTTTTGAAACAGGATGTTAGGTGAGCTTTTTTATTGTTAGTATGTGAGTTAGTAGTTTTTCTAAGTTAAATTCTTGTCACCAGGGGCCCTTTTTATTATTTTGAGCTAATGTCCAACCAGAGGGGACTTCTCCCGAGGTCTTTTAGTTTTTCTTCAGAGAATTTGGTTTTATTTTAAGAAAACAACAACAACAAAAATACAAAAGCCCTCCCTAATCTCTAGAAGTAACTAACCGGCTTAATGAGCTTCAGCTATGTAAGTATCAGAAAGTAGGAGTCATTTTCCTGATGGAAGGATGGAAATACCCATAGTAAGCTGGAAATAGCAGTATTTAGATATATAAATAGTTCCATACAATAGCCCCAAGAGTTTAAGAGCAAAGGAAAGACTGCAGTGTAGACCAGGTTATGAAAATCTGTAGGAGTATATTTTAGTGTGTGTGTGTGTGTGTGTGTGTGTGTGTGTGTGTGTGTGTGTGTG
>CABHPP010146495.1:0-24912 GCA_902168425.1 Peromyscus attwateri | reverse complement strand
GTGTGTGTGTGTGTGTGTGTGTGTGTGTGTGTGTGTGTGTGTGTGTGTAAAGGCTGGAGGTTGATGCCAGTGTCTTTCTCCATCACTCTTTTTTTGTAAAACAACACTCGAGAGGCCTTGGCGGGTTTGAGCCAAGGTGCGCGCAGCGGGGCGGCAGCCAAGGAGGCTCGCCATGCAGATGTGGTGGAAGGTTACACCGTGCACACAGGAAGTTCACGTGGAAAGCTTTATTATCAAAGGGGGAGGGGAGAGGGAATAGAGGAAAGGTGAGAGACAGAGAGAGAGAGAGACAGAGACGGGGGTCGGGGGTGGGGGGAGAGAGAGGAAAAGAGAGGAAGCAGAGGTGTGCACTACTTCGTGGTGAGGGAGGAAGTGGGAAGAAGGGGGCTTTACGTAAGATGACGACGTCAGGACGCTGGGCGGATCCCCAAGGGGTGGACCTGAATGCCAACACTCTTTACCTTGTTTTTTTTGAGACAGGGTGTCTCAAATGAAGCCAGAGCTCACAAGGTAGTCATATGTATTAGTTATTTTTATGTTGTTGTGATAAGATGTCATAAACAAGAGCGACTTAAGGGTGAGAGAGTTATTTTGACTTATGGTTCCAGAGGGCCAGAGGCCGATGTTAGGATGTCTATGGAAAGGACTCATGCTCTGTAGACTACTGGCAGGGTCTAAGCCCCTAGGACTGCTGGGAAGCTATTTCAGCGTGTAAGGACACTAAGCCTTGAAAGCAAGCACCAGGATCTTTCTTCTTTTATCAAAGGTAGAGTCCATAACGGGGAAGGCATGGTAGAGGAGCCGAAGCTGGTTGGTCACATTTTATCTGTGGACAGGAAGCAGAGAGAGGGAGCCGGAAGTGAGTTGAGGTTGTAAACCCTCAGAGCCCAACCCCCGTGATGTGTTTCCTCCATCCAGGTTTCACCTCCTAAAGGTTCCATAACCTAAACACCGCTGTCTTAGTCAGGGTTTCTATGTGCTGTGAAGAAACACCATGACCAAAAAAGCAAGTGGGGGGAGGGGAGGGTTTATTTGGTTTACACTTCTATATTGAAGGAAGTCAGGACAGGAACTCAAGCAGGGCAGGATCCAGGAGGCAGGAGCTGATACAGAGGCCATGGAGGAGTACTGCTTACTGGCTTGCTCCTCATGGCTTGCTTAGCCTGCTTTTTTATTAGAACCCAGGACTCACCATGGGCTGGGCCCTCCCCTACTGATTACTAATTAAGAAAACGCTTTTACAGCTGGATCTCATGGAGGCATGTCCTCAAGTGAGGCTCCTTCCTCTCTGATGACTCTAGCTTGTGTCAAGTTGACATACAAGACCAGCCAGGACAACTACCCACTGGGAACCAGGTGTTCAAATACGTGAGCCCATGGTAGACATTTCTCATTCAAAGCACCACAGATTAGAAGGACAGTAGTCCCCAGGGATCTTCTAGTCTCTGTGTCTCCAGGGCTGGGATTACAGGTATATGCTGCCATCATTAACTTCCTATGTGGGTAAGAGAACTCCCATCTCAGGACGTCATATTTTATGGCAAGCACTTTACAAATTAAGCCATTCTCTCAGGCACTGTAAAGAGCTAGATTACAGCCGTCCTCAACCTGTGGACCGAGACCCCTTTGGCAAACCTCTTATCTCCAAAAATATTTACACTACCATTCATAACAGTAGCAAAATTACAGTTATGAAGTAGCAACGAAAATAGTTTTATAGTTGGAGATCACCACAACGAGAGGAATTGTATTAAAGAGTCGCAGCGTTCGGAAGGCTGAGAACTACTGAGCGTGAAGAAGAGAGGATTACCATTAAGGTTCTCCACCCCCACCCCAGACATCCTTAACTTGGCTACTGCCAGCCTGTTCTTCTGAAGCAAGGGGAAATGGTGTGGCTGGACAGCCTCAGTTAAACAGAAATCCAGCGACAATGAATTCTATTACTAATTCACAAGACTTTCATATACAAACTCCCGTGGTATGGTCTCTCCTAAGGGACTTCCTGAAAGACTGCCTGTGCCAGGCACTGTCCTGACCCCTTTCACAGGCTGCAGGGAATGCTCGGAAGCCATAGGTAAGAATAATTCCTACCTTTGTTTCCAGGTGAGGAAACTGAGTTCTGGGGAGAGGCTGGGACTTCGATGTGGGCCCATCTGATTTCATTTTATTTCAGCTCTGGTATTGCGCCTACATTTTTGAGACATTCCTGATTGATCCGTTTTCCCAACGTTGTTAAGTGGCCGAGTGGTAATGGGTGTGTGTGTTTTTTTTTTTTATTAGATTTATTTATTATGTATACAGTGCTCTGTCTGCATGTATGCCTGCACACCAGGTGAGGGCACGAGATCTCATTACAGATGGTTGTAAGCCACCATGTGGTTGCTGGGAATTGAACTCAGGACCTCTGGAAGAGCAGTTGGTGCTCTTAACCGCTGAGCCATCTCTCCAGCCCGGGTGTGGTTTTTAATGAGCCGAATATTCCACAGAGATTTTCTCCAGCTTTGTTCCTAACACGAGAACACTCGTGAAGCAAATAGTAGGAACTGTTTTGGTTGCCAAACTCATTTGGGAGTTCTCATGTATTTTCCTTGCATGTGGGTGATTAATTGTTAGAAGTATTGCACTAGGACTGAATAACTGATGCGATCTGCTTACAAATGTGAAAAAACAAAGTACATGCAGAGGAAACTTCAAGGCAATCAGCTAAGTGTATCATTGCATTAGAGATGCCATTGTGGGTTATTCCACATGAGAGTTGACATTGGGAAATGATGAATTAATCGTGACTTTCTTGCTTGAGTGCCATTGGTCTTCTCTAATGTTAGTTATAGTAACAAAGAAAGAATGTCTTGATCACGTGTCTGTGTTCAGAAGCATTGTGAAGGCAAAGGTATACTGTCAAACACTGAGTTCAATGAGGGCCCAATCAATGCTGTCGAATGAATGGCAGGTGTCCATACAGCTAGAACTCCAACAGCAGCTATTTGGATTCTTTCCTGTGACCTCTGTTCTTTTTTTTTTTGAACACCCAACCATCTTCAACCTCCATCTGCTATTTCTGTTCGCTTCAAGCACTGAGTGAAAAAAAGCCAATCAAAACTAAAATTGGTGACTTGCAGAGTTATTTCTTTCAGAAGACCTGGCACTTCCCAAAGGGCGTCAGGGACAAGACTGAGAATTCATGTTAGAAGTCCATGATCGGTAGGGCTCAGGGCCTTCTAAGACCTGTGGAGTCACCACACAAGAGGGTGATTGAAAGAGGGGAGGATGCCGGGATGTCACTGCAGACAGCATGGCATCGCTTTGCTGTGTCTCAGTTGTTACATAGATCTGTTGTCTAGTTTTCCTGTGGTTCTATGCCAAGGGCAGATTAAGACCAGAGTGGGGACTCGAAGCCCTGCCGGTCCTTCTCAGTCCTTCTCAGGGCCACAAAGGACTATGTTCTTTTCCTACAGGGCATTTGCTTCATGTAAATCAACACACACTCACCATACATTACAAATGGATGGCTGTATTGGGAACAACTAGTATTCTTTTTTTAAAAAAGAATTTAATGATTTATTTTTCTATTTTACATAATGGGTGTTTTGTCTACATGTGTGTCTGGGTGAGGGTGTTGGATCCCTTGGAACTGGAGTTACAGACAGTTGTGAGCTGCCATGTGGGTGCTGGGAATCAAACCCAGGTCCTCTGGAAGAGCAGCCAGTGCTCTTAACCACTGAGCCATCTCTCTAGCCTGACAACTAGCATTAGAATGTAGCCCCAAGGAACCTCAGAACTTCTGAAATGAGTAACCTCTATAATTCTCCTAACACATAGCTGAGGCCAGGCAAACTAAGGCCCTTGAACTAAACCGTAGGCAATGTCTGATTTAGCCTGAGAGCCTGCACAAGATCTCCTCAAGTCAGCACTAAGTCAGTTCCAGCGCCGATGGGGGAGGTGCTCAAGAAGCACCACCCTTAGCTGGGGAGATGTGACAGTAAAGGCTCTGGGGACGAGAAGAGTCAGTTTTCTTCATGGAGTGGCTCCTGGTGGGTTTCACGTGTTCCACGGGATAGCTCTGCATTCGTGCACAGACGGATAGCACCTATCGGAATCACTGGGTCATGAAAAGAGGGCATGAAGTTGGGAAGAGGATGTAGCAGGGGGTCTCTAAGAAGTTGAGGGGAGGTGAATAGTGGCTATGACCCAAATACATCGTGTACATGTAGGAAATTCTCAAAGAATAAATAATAGAAGGGGGAAAAAGGTTTTTATGTTTTAACAACTAAGATGAAAATATTTCTTGAGAGCATATTTCATGGCATGAGAAAAGTATCTAACATTGAAATACCAGTGGCCATAATTAAAGTTTTAATGGAACACAACCTATCTATTATTTATTTGCATACTGCCTATGGTTGCTTTTGTATGGCGATGAAAGAGTTGAGTAGCTCCAGAAGAGACCTGCAAAGCCTGAAGTGTTATTACTGAGTTTTGTTTTCAGACACGGTGTGTTGACCCCCAATGTAGTCGCTCACCCAGCTCATAAGAGAGCTGTCTGGAAACCATTGTTATTTCTCCCTTATAGCTAGCTGTTTGCTTTCCCCGGAAGCCCTCCCAGCTTATTAATTGCATCAGTGAGTATTAAAACTAGACAGTCATGCTCACAGTCGCCTGTGGTTCTACCAATTTGCCTGTATTTCCTAGTAATGGGACTGTGTCAGCTGTTCCCTTATAGAAATAGAAAAGTAGAAATAGAAGATGTAACTGAGGGTTGATAACATTATCAACTTTATAATATAATTTTCTACCCTTTAGACATTTCAATAACTGGGTATAAAAATCATTCTGAATAAGACATGACAGATTAAGGCAAGACCAACAGACATAGTTTGTTTAGCCATTAGTGAAATGAGAGCAAATGAGAGCCTAGAGAAATTAAAAACCTTCCTAACATCAAAAAATTATGAAACAAGAAACCCATAAAATGTCTCTGCACAGGCTATAGATAACACCCCTGTAGATTCCAGCAGGGCCTCTTCATTATACTCAGCCCCCTGGAAAAGCTAGAAGGTCATTTAGCCAATTAGTTCTGATCTATTCACGTTCTTCTTTAGCGAGTCATGGAATTATTGGGATGTTGGGGGTACTTTTCTATTTCCTTCATTTGAGAGGGTACAGTTGTAATTAGATGAAGCCTGGGATTACTTTTGAATGCATCTATTCTATACTTCTACCCATTATGTTGGATCGCAGATGAGAACACCATATTCTGTACAGATGGTTTCTCATAGACAAGGCTCTTTTCTAGACAAGGTAGTCTAGCTGATAATATATCTATGATGATGGATGCCATTGACATAGTCTGGGCTGTAAGTGACTTGTAGCATTCATGGCTTTTGTCACTGTTTTTGCACTGCCAGGTTTTTATAACCATACCCCCTGGGGACATTAAGTTCCAAATCTTCTGAATATCTTTTCTCAGCAAAGAGGCCTGTATTTGCAAAGTTGCATTTTAGGCAGCTGCAAAAGGAACCATATTATTTTATAGAACAACATAAAGCCTATGCCTTTATTGTGTCTTTATATATGGAAATTTACAGGAAAGAACACCATATGTGTACAATTAAGGAGAATCGAGGATTATTGCTATACATTCAGAACGTGTGTAAGTTTAGCACCAGAATTTCCTCTAGTTGATCTCCAGGACTGAGACTTTGCATTTGCACTTTATTAATGGCTTTTCTGTGTACAATGCATAGACGAGCATCCATTGTTTTGTTAAAGCAGAATGCATGTATGTGCCTTTTAACACTTCAAATACTTTATTTCTTTGCTCATTGACTTTGGGCCACACTTTGTGATTCTTGCCTAGATGAGTCTGTTGAACAGAAACCAATTTGCAGTACAGTGCATGAGGGTAAATTATTAAAATAATGGCTACAAGACCGGGAAGTTACCTCTTCCAACTTGGGTAATAAAATGTCACAGGCCAAATGAGATCATGATAAAAAAAAAAAAACCACGTGTAAGATTCACCCCTATATTTTATGAGCTAAAGTCAGTGACGAAAAGGAAAGGATATTTCCTGGCTTTGCCTTACTCCTATCTCAGAGTAACTGATTTATTCTAATAACAGTGCAACTATAGTATTGATAAATCTTGCCAAAACAACATGACTGCCACCAAAACAAAATAAAAAAGACTGTGAAACCCTTATAAAATACTTTCTTCCCTCCCTTCCCCCCAAATTAATAGCACATTTCTCTTCCCTATAAATTTACACTAAGGTTATTCATCTACTTTTCTATTCACCTGGAGAAAACAATAATTCACTGTGGACTTGGAACCAGGTGCCTGAACAGACTTTTTGAAAATATGGCTAATCAGCCTTAGACTGGAAATAGAATTCTTTAAAAAGAGAATGCTCGGTTGTATCGATGAGAAGGGACCTGCACTTCAGCTGTTTTCCCTAAAGATCCTGAAGACATCTTAAATGAAACAGACTGTTGGCTTTGATGGAGCAGTAACACACGATGTAGCGTGAAATGGGAGAAGAGGACAAGTCTCCCACAAGTCACAGAAGTGATGAGATTTTTCAATTTGTGTCTTTCCCTTGGGTGAGACAGCTTCGTAGTTGGAATTCTTTTCATAATTACAAATGTGGAACTCCTTTGTTACGTGGTAAGTCTGCTGTGGGCACAGATGGCATCTGTGTGCAAATCCGTACCTCTTTTCCAACAAAGTAAGCTTGCTCTCCAGAATATTCCTCATGGAAAGAACAAAGTCTATGGAAATAGGCAGAGCTCTCTGAAGATGGGGCACACAGCATGCACACCATGCTATTTTTGATGTCCTTAATATATCTGGGTTCCTTAGAAGAAAAGCAGAAGTTTGTGTGACTTTCAAAAGAGATGAGTAGAGATGAATATGACTTTTAGGGGCAGTTAAAATAGTCTGAATTGTAATCCAATACATGTCATCAACCTTGTATCCAGACCCATTGAATTTGCTGTATAAGAGTGAATGCATAAAACTGCAGCCTTTGAGTGGCATTGGTGGTCACTGTAGGGTCATTGTCTGTCACAAATGCACATCTCTGGTGAGGAATGTTGGTAACGGAGAGGTGCTTCGCACTGTACTTTCTGCTCAGCGGTTGTGAAATTAAAACTACTATAAAAGATAAATTCTTGAGAAAGGATCCCAACTAATCATTTCTAGTTTCTGAGGACACTTTTTTTTTTTAAATTATTATTACAAGGGGACTGTGCTGCTCAGGTCTTCTGTGTACTCCAACTGAAATAAATGTACAAACACCCTCTCAATACTCAAATAAAAAGATAGGAGTCCAGTACAAGTCAGGATTAAAGAGCTCAGATGGTCAAAATTTCCCAATAAACCTTGGGGATGTAATGTCCAAGGACAGTCTTCTCGTCGATTCTATTTTTAAATGATCTCAAAGTCGGGATAATTTGGTGAGGTGAATGTTCCATGGAAGGCAGGCTGTTGTTTCTTGCTCATTGTAAGAAGGTGCTGCCCTTTGGTTATTGTAAGGCAATAGAACTTACGGCTAGCAAGACTGTTCTACCGGGAAATACTTGAAGCTATCCAGGGGGATGCTGTTGTTTTCTAGAAGAACAGGACATCTCATTGTAGTGCCCATATGAACTGTTAAGCTTCACATTGTTCAAAATAAGCCTCATGCAGGAATAGCTGTTGAATGATCCTGTACTTATGTGTGACTAAGACGCTGAGGGCTGTTCCTGCATCATAAAAGATAATGAGCAGGATTTCAAACATATCACTGGCTACATCTGTGCCATACTTCCCTCAATGATGGACTGTCACCTATAAGCCAAGTGTCCCCTTCCTTTCCCCCACTGCTTTTGGTTAGTGTTTTACCACAGCCATCAAACGCAGACCAAGACAGACATTAGTACAAGAGAGTAAACAGTTTTTGTGACAGATCTGATCACGTTGTTTGGGGGAAAGATTATGAAGGTATTTAGGACTTTGGGCTGAAAACACCATTGAGAATGTAAAACTTAATGGGCTATCCTGTGGTAGCATGGAAGATAAGAACGTTGAGAGGAATGTTGATGGTGGAAGCCTGGCTTGTGGAATTTCAGAGGGAAGCAAAGACTCCCTCAGGGCTGTTCATGCCATATTTTGTATTAAGACTATGTAGAATAAAACCTTTGCTCTATGGGGACAATTGATACTGGTTTTCTGGGGCTAAAAATTTTTGCTGGTAATAATAAGAAACCAGCACCACTGAGGTAAAATCTGGGACTGTTTCCTCAGGGTCAGAATAGGTCAGAAGTCTTGAGAGAGCTCAGGCTAAATCTCAATCTGAAAGTCAAACTTAGTAACATGTAAGAGTCTCCCACATGGCTTTGGCAGAAATGAAGCTGCCGGAATGCGGAGGTCGTGGAAAGAAGCTGAGGATTGATACCATGTGGCAGGGTCAGAGTCCCCCAGAAGATCATAAAATAACACTGGTGAAGGTGTGACCTCAGTTACACTTGAGACTCACAATATTGGAGATGCCAGGATCATGAAATGACCACTAAGGACCAGTGGTGGAGCCAGAGAGGCAGAGTTACCCAAACTCTTTGGAGCCCCAGAAGATCATAAATGAGTCTCAGATGTTGGACACTGAATTTCTTGTACTGTTGGGAGTTTGGTTTTGCTTTTATCTATGTAACTATGCCCATTTTTTCCTGCTTTCAATAAGAAAATATATAATTTATTTGGGATGTTTTCATTTCAAACTCAATACCTCTACCACTAAAAGAACTGTTTTTCCAGATTTTCTTGCTTCTCATATTTTTCCTACTTATTACAACTTCTCAGTAAGTTTACCTATAAACATTATTATGCCATCTTAAAATCATTCATCTCTGGTAGTAGAATATCTAAATTCTTTTGCCTCTACATTTTATATGATGGTGATGGTGGTGGTGGTGGTGGTGGTGATGATGATGATGAGGATGATGGTGTGCAAGCCTCCCTTACCTCCCAAGTATTGCTGCATTAATTTGGGGATTTATTATTCATTTCTTACCTGCCCTATACCCATTGTTCTCTAGTGATTATCATAGACTCTAATTCAGCTTCTGCTTTGCCATCAAAAGAATAAAGACCATAGTTCAATATAAAAAGCAAAACAGATGATCATTTCCTCAACATCAAATTATTTGTGAATTCTCCATCCAGCATAGATATAAACATTTGTAATTTGGCCTAGAAAGAGCTCCATGACTTTACCTTATTCTCGAAATGTAAGTCTTTGTTCATTGGCTCATATGGATTTTTCCAAGTAGGTTCTAGAATTTAGCTCTGTTGGCCTTTTCACTCTCCCATCCCATTCTCACACTAAGATAAAATTAAGTCCCCTCTCCGTTGTGGTAGATCTACATAGCATAGAGATTGGAGAATGGGCTCTAGAATAATACTTAAGTTTTGCTTCCATTTTCAATTCTATTTTCGTCAAATTTCAGCTCTACTGCTTATGATCTGTGACCTCTTGCATTCATTTCTTTAATTCCTTTGTGGCTGAATTTATTCATCTGCAAAATGGGCCTAGCAATTGGACCATTTGTATAGAGCTAAGAGGCTTAAAGGAAACAGCTTTAGGAAAGACATTGAGAACAACTGAAGGCCCCAAATGCTTACTGAGGGTTCTGATCATTCCTTCCCCTGCTTGCAAACATTTATAATGAACTCTCTCGCTCGTTTTGCCCTCGTGTGTTTACACAAATACCTCTTTCCTGTGCTTTTTGAAGAGAACAACAAAGTGTGGTTCACTTTGATCACTCAGAGCCCCCTCTTCTGGTCTTTGACGTACTTAGAATCCATTTGTACATTTGCTTCAATTTCAACATACATTTGTGTATGAATGAGTTTCAGAAATGTATGCATACTTACACTTTAAAGGAAAATTGCATCATTAGTGTGATTCCTTGGAGTTACAGATCCAGACAGCATAGAGGTTTATGTTACCATTGACACTGTGGTATTTTATAGCTCTGTAATAGGCTTATAGCAATAAATAATACTATTTAGGACACGCAAATAGATTAAGCTCATAGAGACTCTAATGACCTCTCTCATACTATGAAAGTAAGAAGTGTTTTGTTTCCATTTTCAATTTTATTTCCATATTTGAGAGTAATAAACTGTTTCTTGAATTCTCCCTTGATTTATTGGTAACTTCTTCCCAATGACCTCATTAATGATAAACAAAGCCTTTAAAAGTTATTCATTGTTAGCCAGGCAGTGGTGGTGCACATCTTTAATCCCAGCACTCAGGAGGCAGAGGCAGGAGGATCTCTGTGAGTTTGAGGCCAGCCTGGTCTACAAAGCAAGTTCCAGGACAGCCAGGACTCTGTTACACAGAGAAACCCTGTCTTGAAAAACCAAAAAAAAAAAAAAAAGAAAAAGAAAAAAAATAGAAAAAAATAGTTATTCATTGTCATCTGTATGTCATCATATAATTATACTTTTAAAGATGATTATCCCTTTAACATTGATGATATTGACACTTGAATAGGATATACTCTTGAAACATGAGGGAGCAGGTGGGGGTGGGTTGGGGGAGATAATGCTGAAAGAGCTGGCTGGAAAGGGGGGGCATTTCAGGGTCAGGTAGAAACCTGGTGCAAAGGAAACTCCCAGGAATCTACAAGGACAACCCCAGCTAAGACTCCTAGCAATTGCAGATATGTAGCCTGAGCTGGTCATCTCCTGTGACCAGACAAGACTTCTGGCAGAGGGATTGGGACACCAACCCAGCCACATAAACTTCAACCTACAGTCTGTCCTGCCTGTGGGATGTGCTGGGTAAGGGTGGCATAAAGATTGTGGGAGTGGCCAGCCAATGATTGGTCCAGCCTGAAACCCATGCAACGAGAGTGAACCCACCCCTGACACTACCTGAAGTACCAGGACCCACAGGCTGGATGACCTAGAGACCTAGGATAGAACCAAACACAACTGGAGCAATAAAAATGTCAGTGCAGCTGGGCGGTGATGGCGCATGCCTTTAAGAGCCAGGCGGATCTCTGTGAGTTCAAGGCCAGCCTGGACTACCAAGTGAGTTCCACGAAAGGTGCAAAAGTACACAGAGAAACCCTGTCTTGAAAAACCAAAAAAAAAAATGTCAGTGCAATGATGCTTAACAATATTCTGCTATACTCATATATTGGTGCCTAGCCCAACTGTCATCAGAGAGGCTTCATTCAGCAACTGGTAGAAACAGATGCAGAGACCCACAGCCAAACATTAGGCAGATCTTGAGGAATCCTGCTGAAGAGAGGGAGGAAGGATTATAGGAACCAGAAGGGTCAAGGACATCACAAGAAAAGCCACGGAATCAACTAACCTGGGCTCATAGGAGCTCACAGAGACTGAACCGACAACCAGGGAGCCTGCATGGGACTTACCTAGGCCCGCTGCATATATGTTACAGTTGTGTACCTTGGTCTTCTTGTGGGACTCCCAACAGTGGTAGTCTGACTAAAAAGTAAAAATACTGGCTTTTAGGACCCTATTTCTCTTACTGGGCCACCTTGTCCAGCCTTAATACAAGGCAAGGTGCTTAGTCTTTCTGCAACCTGATATGCCACGTTTTGTTGATACCCATGGGAGGCCTGCCCTTTTCTGAACAGAAATGGAGGAGGAATGGATGGGGGAGGGACAGAGGGAAAGGTTAGGAGAGGGACTGGGAGGGGAGGAGGGAGGGGAAAACTGTAGAAAACGAACAGGAAAAAAAAAAGATATGCTCTTGGGATGATGGGAAACCATTTCTCAAATGGGACATCGAGATAATGATTCAAAATTCATGAGTCACATTAGTCATTCCAGGCCAAGTTTGGGATGTTTTGTCAAGATGAGGCCTGATTTCTGGGTGTTTGTGATAAAACTTGCCCAATTCTTCTAACAACTCATGTCTTTCCATGAGACAGAGAACAAAGGCGATTTTTAAGCATGCAGAGTCATATGGGACCCTTATGGAGTTCTGGACATATGGAACCAGAGATGTGAGAACAGTCTTGCGGATCACAGAAAGAAATATTTGGCAGAAAAATAAAGAAAGGAAAATTGCATCTTTGAGCACCCTTTCATTTTTTATCAAATTATAAATATTACGAAGATCATTTAAGCCTAAAGAATCTACCTTAACTAAATCCATTGCCTTCTGGGAAATGACAAAGTGTAAATTATCAAAAACTTCTAAAATGAACAGGTCAGCTTAGGACCAGCCACACAGAAAATTCTAATTTGGAGTAAGTGAAGAAAAAAAAAATCAGTCTAAATGAGCTGCAGAACTGACGGAGGGCAAACTTTGTCAAGAAACACAAATTTACCAAGGTCATGCCTCAGAGGAAGGGCCTACCCTGCTGTAATGAGAAAATCCAAGCCATTTGTAATCAACGAATTAATTATATGCAAATGTTGTAGTTACAGCCCTCAGAAACAACAGGTTTCTAGTTAAACATTCTGGCTCCTCGAATTTTGATTACATTATTCATTTGCTTCCAAGAACAAATGTAAAATCCTTAATTATCAGCACAGATTAGTAACATTTTGCCATATTACAAAAATCCAATGATAAATTAATCAAGAAAAAGAAAGAGAATAAGACTGAATCTTATAAGATTTTTCTCTCTCTTTAGTGAAACTCCTTATGCACTTCTGTCTACTAAAAATGTGTACCTGTATATGTGTAAGGTATAGGTGTCTGTTGGGGTTTGAAAGATTGTATAGTGATCCTACAATTCTATAGGCTACAGAATGCATGAGGTCAACAACCACTTGCTAAGAATTTTACAATGTATTGGTCGGTGCTAAATAGTTTTTTATGTAAACTCCCATAAGAATACTCATTTTGTAGATGGGCTGAAATATCCTCATTTTCCCTGCTTAATTTTTTCCTTGACACTCTATATGGCTAGTTCCTTAAAGTGTGTGTGTGTGTGTGTGTGTGTGTGTGTGTGTGTGTGTGTGTATGAATTTGGGAGTAGAGATGTGCATGCATGTAGAGACCAGATGATAGACAACCTTGGGTATCATTTCATTTCTTAG
The DNA here is from genome assembly GCA_902168425.1 of Peromyscus attwateri. NCBI lineage: Eukaryota > Metazoa > Chordata > Mammalia > Rodentia > Cricetidae > Peromyscus > Peromyscus attwateri. The sequence continues at coordinate 11,841 of CABHPP010146495.1, read as the reverse complement.
GATTTGTCCACCTTATTTTTGAGACAGGGTCTGTCATTGGCCCGAGGCTCAACAATCAAGGTTGGGGTGGCTAGCCAGAGAGACTCAGAGGTTTTCTTGTCTGTGCCTTCACAGTTCTATGGTTGCATACCACATGCGTGGACTTTGGATGTGGGCTCTGGGAACTGAACTCAGGTCCTCATATTTGTGAGGCAAGCTCTTGACTGACGGAGATATCTCCTCAGACCCCTGTGTGTGTTTTGTATTAGCTCAAATGATTTCTCTCATTATAGGAAGTCTAGCCCAAACAACAACATAGATTCTTAGAACCATGTTTTTCCTGATGCCTCACATTTCTTCTTCGTGGCGCTTATGGCAACTAATCAGTATACATTAGCATTTATGGTAACTAATCAGTATACATTAGCGTTTATGGTAACTAATCAGTATCAATTAGTTGGCTGGCTTATTTGCTTTTCCTCTATGCTTCCTAGAATATGAAATCTATCAAGGCTGAGATTACATTGCTTTTATCAATTCAGCGGATTTTCAGGCACTTAAAAATGATTTGTTGAATGAACAAAGGAGTGCTGTAAGCCGGTAGGAATCAGTATTTTATTTACAAACCTAGACTTGAAAAGGTAAAACTCACACTTTCATCAAGAGCCATCAGTTTTATTTGTCCTATTAGCTCTGTGTCTCCCTGGCTTTACCCTTCACCTCACAGCCTCAGTGTCGGAGCCAAACTATCCTCCCCGTAAGCCAAGCTGTCTTACATGTCACCGTTTCCAGGAGTGGGTGGATAGGGGGTCATGATCCTTTCAGTCTTGAAAACATTGTGTTACTCTGATCTCGGTGGACACTGTCTTCACCTCGCTGTCTGTCGGCTTAATTGGAACCTGTTCTCCTCTTGGGAGGGCTGGGTTGTGCAAGGTAACTTCACGACGATCAATGCTGACAGGAAAGCATTCAAAGGATGTTAACTGGCTAGGAAAGCTGCAGGAGGATTTTCGTGGAGATGAAAGGGATAACAGAGAGGGACGTTGACAAGCCAGAATATGGCCTTTGCTTTCCTCTCCTACTTTCACATTAGGCTGTAACCATTACAGCAGGTTTAAGAAAAGAAAACACAGGTTTTGAGCTACAGTGCTCAAAAGTCTAAACAAAAAAATCTCTAGTCATGATGGTAATGATGAACAAAGAGATGATTATTTTTCAAGGTTATACCTTTACCTTCAGATTCCTTAACAAAATGTATATATCTATATATATGTATACATCCATATACACACACATATACATGCATTCTTTTTTCATTCAATCAATATTTACTAGAAAAATTTGGGAATGAGAGATACAAAGTTGGAGAAATATAAACTGTTTGGCAGCATTTTAGAAGGCAGAAATACAAGCCAGCCGTGAACTGCTTAGACTGAATTATGGCGGCTTCTAGTTTGGATCTCAAGTGTTGCCCAAATGTTGAGGGCTTGGGTGCTAGCCTCTAGCGCTACTGGGGGGCGGGGTGACAGAAGCTGGTGGTTAGCAGAGGAAAATTGTGCCGTTGGTTGTGTACCTTGGAAAGGGGTATTGAGATCCCTGCCTGCCTTGTCTTTTTTCTTACTTCCTGGCTGCTGTGGGGTAAGCAGCTCTGCGTTAGCCCCTGATGTTTTGACTCAGAAGCCCCAAAGGCAGCTGAGCCAGCCAGCCATGGGCTCTGACCTCTGCAACTCTGAGCCAATATGTTTTTTTTTTCTTCTTTTAAGTTACCTTAGATATTTTTTGCCCCCATGATAGAAAGCTGACAACCACAGAGGCGCATGTGTGACCAGAATTCAGGAGAAGGAAAAGACTCTTTTTCCAATTGTCTCATGTGATCAATATAATTTGGTTGAATACACAAAGAAATCTGATTGTATCAATGAAAGCATTAATGGAGGAAAAGCATCTGAGATGGGCAGGAGGGGATGACTAGAAAGACAGAACTAACTGAAGAAGGGAAAAGGCAAAGAAGTCAGTGTTAGCTGGCATGGACGACACATGTCGGGGCATTTTAGGGATTGAGATTAGAAGAGGTAAGTGGGAGATGGATTCCTTCAGAGTCTCCATGGTCCACTGAGGAGTTCACATTTTGCGTATGTTATAGAAAACTGCTAGTCAATTCTTTTAAATTATCATAAGACAACAGAATCCTTATTCTGGCCGTTCTCTTGGAACTAAAGAGATGATATTGCAAGAAGATTCTTGATGATTTCCTCGTATTTCTGCACATCTTTTAAATACAGGCATCATCAGCTGTCTCCAACTTTTCACGAATGTTTGTGCGGCCAACGGTATTTGAAGATAGATAGTGTCTCCCTTATATAAGGCAGAAGGAAAGTGGTTTCTTTAGAAGATTGCACTTTCCCAATCTAGTGTCCGAAATTGTGGCTCAGACTTACTTTATGCTGAACCTCCGCCTGGATTTGTGGGAAGACATGGATAAGAGGGGAAGTCCATGCTACTATGAAGCTCATCCAGTGTGCCATGCTGTGGTTTATGCATACATGTATCTGAGGCAGGAATCATATGTCTTCTTGATAATGATGATTAAACTATGGCAGGCTAACTTGTAGTTTGAAAGTATAGAAAAGTCTAAGCATGTTCATAGTCTTGGCAGACTGAAATCATGAAGTGTCTGTAGATTTCAATAAAATACAGTAGGTTACTAGCAGTGGGTATGAGGCTGGTTATGCTAGAGATAATGTAACCAAGAAAAGGGAGCAATTCTGATGTTACTTGATAAAGCCAATGGCTCAAGAATGATGGGAGAAGAAAGACCTTTATTCAGTGGCTACATGATGCTGAAGTAGGAGCCTCTGACCCCAGAGGAGCCTCTTAACTCTAGGGTGATACCATCAAGATAGTCGTACTGGAAGACACACAGGATAAGAGAAGAGAGGGATAACCATATCTTTTCTTTGGAATAGGCAAGATTCTTCCAAGAACTCAGGTGCTATCTCTTTCCATTCCTTTTACAATGTAATGTTCCTGGTAATGACAGTGGACAGGCTCTCATAACCAAAGACTAAGGCCACAAAGGAGACAGGCACCCTAGTCATTCGAAGACCATTATTTATAATCTCTTTGCAGTGAGTCTGTGGGCCACCTGCAGGCTCAAGAGAAGAGTCAGTGCTTCCAGAGAAATGATCTTCAAGTTCCTGAGAAGCAGCACAGGCAACGGTTATTGAAAGCCATGTGACCGAGAGGTTAAATATAGCAAAGCTAGGAAGAGAGTAATGCTGTGTTGACTGCCCTGCTGTGGGACCTCCAAAGGCAGTGATTTCTAAGCCAACTGAGAGCAAGCAGTGCTAGAGGGTTTGTTTAGACTTTTCCTTAGTAGCAATAGCAAAGTGTGTAGATAAGGAAAACAAGTCTCTAAGTTATAATGATTTCTGAGTCCTATTTCACATGATATGATACTTGTCTCATAAGAAATCTATAACAAAAAATGAAAAGACAAACCATAACATAGAAGAAAACACTAATATTTATAAAAGCCTATGTTGGGGGGGTCAGAAAAAGATATCCCCAAATATGTCACTTTGAACTTTAAACAGAGTACCTGGGGGCCAGCAAATGCAGGGAAGGACTTTTTCTGACATCCTACTTCTTCCTAAAGCCTGGAGCCATCAATGAACACACTTGCTTCCAAAGCTACCACTGAAATTCTATTAACCAAGGCAGATTAAACTTGTATCACTGACGAAGAGTGAAAACTCAAACATCACATTTGAAGCCCTGGGAAACTTTGTCCCAGACCATCATTTGTACTCCTCAATCTTTCATTTCCTCAAAAAAAAAATCATTTGCTGGATCCAGACTTGGTAGCTCACATTTGTAATCACAGCACTTGGAAAGACGGGGCAGGAGGATTGCTACAAATTCCAGGCTAGTCTGGGGTACATAGTGAGATTTAGGTCAGCATGATCTATAGAATGAGAATGTCTTAGTTAATTTTTTTATTACTGTGATAAACACCATGACCAAAAACAACTTGGGGAGGAAAGAGTTTATTTCAGCTTACTGTTGTAGTTTGTCATGAAGGGAAGTCAGGGCAGGGCTTGGAGTTAGGAGCTGAAGCAGAGGCCATGGAGAAACACTACTTACTGGCTTGCTCCTCCTGGCTTGCTCAGCTCGATTTCTTATACTGCCCAGGGTTGGCAAGGTCCCATTGGCCTGTATTCTCCTCTATCAATTAACAATCAAGAATCTGCCCCACAGATTTGTCTACAGACAATCAGATGAAAGCACTTTTTTTTTCTCAATTGAGATTCTTATTCCCAGGTAGCTCTAGGCTGTCAAGTTGACAAAAAAAACAAACAAGACAGAGACACTCAAAAACAAAACAAAACTAAAAACCAAAACCATCGTCGTCGTCATCATCATCATCATCATCATCATCATCGTTTACTGTCATATTTCTTCCAGGTGAGTTGCTATAGTAAATCAGGCTCCAGGTTTGTTGTGATACAGAGGATAGTAACCAGGTCAATGAATACAGAGTCTCACTTAGAATTCCAGTCCCGAATTGGCCTCAGGCATCATCCTGTGAGGCTGTGACCAGCTTGGGTGTTCAACTCAAATGCCCAATCAACATGGGGAAGAGCTGGACCAAGATTATCAAACATCAACTCACTCATGGCCTCCATGAGAAACTGAGGCCCAGTGGACTGTCCTACACAAGACATCCCTTTCCTCGAGCCATTATGGTATACCTCAAATGCTTTCTGACTATAAGGAGTAGAATTGCCAGTCAGTTTCATGCCCCAGCCTGTGCTTCCTGCTAGTCTGAGTTCTAGGAAGAGTTCAGTGGCTGCTTGTCAAAGCCATCTTTCCAATGTCTGCATTGGGCATCCTGTGTCCCTTGAGTAATACCCAAGGCAAAGCAATTATAATAAAGTCTTTCATGATGAGAGTAAAATCCCCAAGGAAAGCTACTTCCTCATTAATGCCCTTCTGAGCACCATCAGGGAGGACATTGTTGAGTGCATTGAGAAGGTCTATGAGAAGTTCCTCTTCCATTTCGGTTCTCTTCTTCAACACACTTCCAAAGAGACTATGACGAGGAACAAGTTCTTAACAGTTAGTTTTCATTTGTAAGGTTAAAAATGGGGCAAAATACCTGAAGAACTCACAAAAGAAGATATACAGATAGCAAATAAGTATGTGGAAATGTGCTCAATATCATATGTCATTAGAGAATTGCAAATTAAGTCAATAATGAGATTTCACTGTATATCTATCAGAATGGCTAAAATCCAAAGCAATGACAACATCAGATTCTGACAAAGATATAAAGCAATAAAAACTCTTATTCATTGCCTGCATGCGTAAAAACTAGCTTACTGTGCAACATTTTTTTGAAGGCTGCTTACAAACCTAGGCATCTGTTACCATATAATACAGAACTTGTGTTTCCTGGTAATTAAAAAGATCGCTACCAGGTATTAGGCAACCTGTTTCAATTTGTTGATTAGGGGGTCTCAGAGACCCCCCAAAAACTATGCAAGCTATTGCTATTGTTCTTGGTTGCCCACCAGAACTTAATGGTAAGTCCTGGTTACTGAAGATGCCACACACTTTTGTCACAGAGCATGGGGAAATCATGCCCAACTTGGTCTGGAAGCCAGCTTTTATAGTGCTGGAAGATGCTGTGCAAGCTCCTGGGGAAGAAAAATCAACAGATTCACTCAATTGTCAATCCTATAACCTATAAGAATGACTAGTGTGGCAAGATATGCCCACTGGCCAACAGTGGGATGAATGGTATAGAAGTATTATGCAGTATTCTGATTGGGTTTGAGGCTTTCCCCACAGGAAGGAACACACGTCTTATACCAATTAACCGGGCCACAAACCTGGGCCTGGGAAGTCTTAAGTCCTAGGGTATAAACTACTACTAATCGTTTACTAAGTGTACATAGCACCAAACTGCCTTCTAAATACCTATCTGTCCTTATTCCCAGAAATTAGTGCAACTCTCACACCTCATAGGAAAAGTTTCTTTTTGCAGTGGATTTTTTGGTTAATACAGAGATTAAACAACTGATAAAAGTGCAGAGAATAAGAGATTATAGTGTGCTCAGCCATAGTGGGACGTCTCCATCATACCTCTTCCTGATCGAGGCTTAGGAAACATCACAGAAAACGGAGTGGACGGATTCTAAGAGATGGAAGTCAGAGCCAGTTGCACAAAACAGTGTCTTCTGGACATGAAAAGACTGTTGCTTTTATACAGTCAAAGGGGCTGTGGTTCCCTGTGCAGGACCTGTACAGCATCAAGAAAACAAACATTCCAGCATGGATGGGGAAGGAGCTCCCAAGGTTCCATTCCCAGCAGAGGAGCTATGGCAATCAATAGCTGGTGGAGAAGGGAGAGTCAATATTCCTCACGGGTATGGCCCTTGGTAAATTGTCCACACTCAAAGAGATGGCCCTACAGACTTTATTTAATAGCAACATATCAATAGTGGCTCACCAACATTGAAATGTGTATATTCGACACTAATGCAAGATGTTAACAATTTCAGAAATTATGGTGGGGCTGGGGAGGTGTTGGAGTATGTGAGAAGTCCTTATTTTTTGCCTAGTTTCTTTCTAAACCTATAACTATTACAAAATGTAAGTATATGAATTTAAAACAAAGCAAATATAATAGATCTTAGTTATTTGAAGGAATAAACCATTTTAATTTGATAATATTGAGTTTGGGGTTCTGAGAGATGTTAAGCTATTAGATGGCACACAAAGAGATTTAATAATCGGGAGAAAGTGACATAAAGAGGGAAAAAAGGCAGGATATGGAAGAATCAGTGTTGAAAAGTGTAATATTAAGGCTAGGGAGATGCTCAAGCTGAACCGCATTCATCATATTGCTTGTACCTGGCTGATATACCGCTGCGGACACATAACAGAGCTGGAACTTCAGCCCCAAGGGCCGTGAACAAGGACCTGTCACTTTCCTCTCACTATCCCCACTAGCTTCCAACTTCAGTGGACACTTCAGTTGTCCTGTTTTTCTAGTCTTGCCACCCAAAGAAAATCCTGACATGACCATTTAGTCTTTATACCTAGGGAAAAAGCAAATGGGAACCAGGAGCAAAAGCCCTCATCCTAGAATGGATGTTCATGGAACGTGTCAGTATCTGCACACACTAGTTCATGCAACAGAATATGCGATCCTGGGTTTCTACCTCTTTCTTTGGCCCCATGGAGGGATGGAGTCTGTTTTTTCCGTATGAATTCTAGCTACTGTGGCATTGGAGAGAGATTTATTTGAGTGCCTATATTGGGAGTTATCCAAGGAGCCCTGTATTTCTATTTTCTATTGCATTGTACTAAGCGTTTACTGCATTTAAGATTTCCCACAGGCTTTTACAGAGCCATTGAAGAGTTTAAATCCATGTGACATAATATTACTTGTACACATGTCAAGAAACACATTTCTTTTATATGGGAATGGATTTTCACATCCCTCTGACATTTTCAGAGGACCCAGGAATGTTCACATATTGAGTGCTTCCTATTGTGGTAAAGTTTGAAATGATCATTTAAGTCATAATTTGATTTGAATGCTTCCCATCCTTTCTTCAGTCCTCTCCACTGGGGCTCCGTTCCGGTTATGTAACTAAAACTGGTTTGCTCTCGAGCTCAGGAGTGATCTCCATCCTGCTCGGACCAGTGGGAAGGGGAGTTCTCATCTTACTAGACTTCTCTCTTTACAGCTCTTGGCAGTTCCCCATCTCTCTCCGTAAGACACTTTTTTTCCCCCTTGCTTGCTTCCTGGACACTAGAGTGCTGATTTTCTTCTTAACTCCTTGTTAACTGTTTTTGAGTCCTATGTGTTCATTTCTCCTTTTTGTTATTCTGAATACTGTTTTGTAACAGGCAATGGGCCAGAGTTCTGTGAGCATCCGCTCCTTCGGCGTAGGTAACTTTGCCTAGTCCCTTACTTCTAAATATCATCCATGTCACTTGGATATCTTCAGTCATGAAGTTCTCCCTTGTAGGGGATCAGCCCCCACACTTATTTACCCCATGAACTCTTGAATGAGGGATAAGAAACTTAAGTTAGAAATAGAGAGGAGAAAAACAGAGAGAAAAACACAGGATAGACTCAGGTGGGCCTGAATCCTTATCCAATGGGCCCAGAGCTTTTTTTCCAAAAGGCTATTTATAACAATGCCAAGGGGTGGCACAAAAGACCTCCTCCTTGTTAGTTACAGTCACCTGGTACCCAGGCCCGTGGTCCAATCAACCTCTTATGCAGTCCTGCTGGGTACAGCCACTAGGAAACCTAGTGGGCTCCAACACTCCCTAAATCTTATATTCATGTTTTGAACAGCCTGCTTGGCATCTCTATTGGGTCACCTCATGGGATTCTCAAAGTATATCTGTCCCTCTTATTTATGTTAATTTAAAAATCTATGTTAAACACGCGCGCGCGCACACACACACACACACACACACACACACACACACACTCATCAATCTTGACCAGCTACCATCTTTTCCTGTGTAGAGCACTGAATTACATCACTCCATTGCATTAAACTTCTGCTAACTTTTTTCTTTTTAAAGATCTTTAATTTTTAATTGAATTATTTTATTTGTATGTATTGTCTGTGATTACATATGCATACTTGTGTACATGAGTTTACACATCTGTGTATGTTCACAGGCCAGAAGAGGGCATCTGGTGTCCATTTCTAACCCTCTCTGCCTATTCCTTTTGAGCCAGGGTCTTTTCCTAAACTCAGGACTCATCATATTTTCTTAGCTAGACAGGAATCCAGGAAACCCCATTCTCATGTCTCCACCCTCCTCTGCCCTAGGGTTACAGGTGTGTGCTGGATGACCAGCTTGTTACTTGGTTGTTGGGATCCGAACTTGGGTCCTCACGATTTTCCAGCAAGCATTCTTGATTACTGAGACATCTCTGTAGCCCCCTCCACTAACTGGTAAGCAAACCCCACTGTCATTTCCTTGAGTCACAGCTCTCTGCAGGATCGGGCTGAAGAGCTTTCTTTCTGAACTCGTCTCACACAATACACATCCTAGTTCTCTTTTAAGAAGATTTGTTTTCTTTTTAATTATGTATATGTGTGTACACCTGTGTGGGGGACATATACCTCTGAGTACAGGTACCTTTGGAAGCTAGAGACCTTAGGTCCCTCTGGAACTGGAGTTATAGGTGCTTGGGTGCTACCTGATGTAGGTGCTGGGAACCTAACTTAGGTCCTTGGCAAGAGTTTTAACCGCTGTACCGTTCCTCCAGTTCCAATGTTCTTTATGATTCTTTATGTTACATCCACCTGATGGTTGTTCGTTTGCTGGCATGCCAAGCTTGGGTTCACCTTAGAGCCTTCGTGTTGTTACCTCTAGCTGTCTGGGGTGCTCTTACCCCAGATCCTGGCATGGCTTGTGACTTTCTTATCTGGAAAGCCCCAGCTTAAATGCCAGTTTCCTCATATACTCTGTAACTCAGCACCCCGATACTTCCCAGTGGTTACTTGAATAATTGTGCTTTGTATGCTGTCTAAAATTGGTATATTATATGACCAACAAGAACAATATAGGCTTCATTTTTTTTATTTGCAGTGCTGTATCACACTATAATCTGCAGACACTGTATGTCTTAGTTAGGGTTTCTATTGCTGTAACTAAAAAAAAAAAAAAAAAAACAACAAAACAAAACAAAACAAAAAAACCAAAATAACATGACCAAAAGTTACTTGCAGGAGGAAAAGATGCATCCCACCTTACAACTTGTAAGTCTGTCGCTGAAGGAAACTAGAGCAATAACTTGGGGCAGGAACCCAGAGACAGGAACTGGAGTAGAAGCCAGGATCACCGTTTTCTGGTTTATTCTTACCTTATGGGTTTGCTCTGACTGCTTTTATTCATGGCATCTTAGACCACCAGTCCAGAGGTGGCACCTCTCACAGTGATCTGGGTCCTTCCACATCCCTCAATGATTAAAATTCATCACAGGTTTGCCACAGGCCAGTCTGGTGGGGAAACTTTTTCTCAGTTGAGGTTTTCTTTTCCCAAAATGATCATAGCTTGTGTCCGGTTGACATAGACCTAGCCAACACATTTTGCCAGACAACAGGAATGTAACAGTGAACAAAAACAGATGCTCTTTATTATTATTAACAATCAATTAGATTATTTAGGCAGCTTGCTATTCAGTCATTGACTTAAGAAATAGGTATCATGTGCTTTCCATATCCCAGAATCTGGAGATTACGTCACTTAAAAATAAGAAAAAAAATTCCCCTTACTTCCTGAATTCAAGAAAGGAACCAGAAAAGAAAACAACAGGTAGAGAAATGTGAAATACCATGAAAGAACAAGATGAAACATCTAAATGTGCCAGAGGTGTGTTCTGAAGTGGGAAGGTTTCTGTGAAGAATATACTTGGCAAGTCTCAGAAGGAGCAAAGAATGCAGAGGTGTTCAGAGAGAGGGGGAGGGAGAACAGGAGGCTGGCCAGACAGCTGGGAACCCATCTTCTACAGCTTTGGATTTTATTTTAACAGTGCTGGGAATCCATTAGGGTTCAAAGCTGAGGGGTGACATAATCTTTTGCAGCACAGATTTGCTTTAAGAACACATTTTTTTTTTTTTTTTTTTTTTGCTCATAGAGTTCCTGAGGGTGTTGGTTGAGAATACAGTTCCTAGGACTCTTGACATTCCTGGCTGGTCCTCCTCACACACCAGGCCCCCGTGATGGTAGGCTAAAAATTCTGGAATGTGTTCCCATATTTGTACATTATTTTGAGGGACCTGGCTTGCTCAGTCTGTCTGGCTTAACAATGTCTCTTCACACTCATGTGTTCAAACAAAAAAAAAAGTGTAAAGTGAGAAGAGGGGACTGCAGTAATCACAGAAATGTCCTAGCTGCCTGCAGCTTCAAGGAAGAGCGTGTTATAAAGAGGATGGCATAGTTCGGGTCCTTTCCATGAGTCAAAAACAAAACGGAACAAAACAAAGACCAAAAAACCAGGAAGTTTTCTTCTGGAACATTTTCTTAAGGTTTAATGATTAACGTAGGCAAAAGTAGAGGTCAATGGACTGTGTAAAACAAAACAATGCCTGGGGATTTGTTTGACCTACAGGCATTTGGATGACCCCTAAGACTAATGTTTTTTAAAACATGGTTCGACTTTCTCACGTGGTTGGTCCATGGGGAGACATTTCTGTATCAACCACGATGTTAATGAGTAAGAGAATGACGGAGAAGGCTGTGAAAGGACACAGTAAGACCTGCCCATACGTGAAAAAGGGAGCCACAGAGTGTTCTGAGAGACTCCATGTATTCACTTCCTGGTTTCTAGAAAGACTGTGTTTGAATATAGTATATACTATTTTTTAAGTTTTCTTTTTTTTAATTTGAGGATTTTATATATGAGCACACTGTATTTTCAGACTTTCTACCCCCCTTCTTTCTTCTCAAACTCCTCCTATATCCCCCAACCACGTCCTCTCAAATTCATGACCACACACACACACACACTTCAACCTGCTGAGTCCAATTAGCATTTCCCCAATGGTTTAGGGCTGACCCCTTAGGATTGGGGAATCACATCCCTGTAAATAAAAAGAAAGAAAGTCTGGTCCTCCCTTTCTCAGCAGCCCTTGATGACCTATAGCTATGCATTTAGGGATGGAGGTTTGTAAAATTTCCCTTCACCTGTGCAGGCATGTTGATTGGTGTGGTCTTCATGGGTCTGTTCAGGTCCCCATAGTGTGGATGGAGAGTTCATGGGAGCAATATTCTATCCTTGCTGGAAGAAACCACCACACAGCAGACGTTCTC
>CABHPP010146494.1:36442-48222 GCA_902168425.1 Peromyscus attwateri | reverse complement strand
GGGCCGGTGGGAGGGGGGCGGGACGGGAGGAGGGAGAAAGGGGGAATCTATGGCTGATATGTAAAGTTGAATTATATTGTAAAATAAAATAAAATAAATTCAAAAAAAATAAAAAAAGCAAATTAGGGAGCCATATTATAAGAATCAAATTATTAGACAGGTTTTCTCTTAGGGCATGCCATTGAAAATCTAAAGCATAGTTTCTCAATATTAGCTTCTGTGTTCCTTCAATCAAAGAATCATTGTGGCCTCAATTATCAGGGTGCAAAGTTGCAATGTAAGAAATAAGTGTGGATCATGCTAAATCCACTTATTCTCATAAGTGCAAAGTTTATTTCAAACTGAAAGGCAATTTAAAGAATAACGTTCCTGCTTTTCAAAAGATAGCCATTTAAATTAACGGTAATTAGTCTCCTATTGAATGTCATCAATATCAAAATCAGGTTGCTCAAGGACACCAGGGAAGGAAATAGAAACAGTTAAGCAATTAATCTGACTTTCTTCTCATTAAGTTCTCATAATTACATTTTCAGAATTAAATGCATTGATGTAAGGGTCATGCCATTTTACTTTGGATAGTGAAAGTGACTTTCCTCTTTAAAAGATCCGGACTCTTCTTATTGAAGATTAACAAACTCCATAAAATTTCACCTGGAATGATTATGAAAATTATAGTCTTCCAAAATGCATACTTTAATGATTGATGGAATTCTGTATTTTCTGACATAATGAGTTACATTGATACTTACAAAGTAAGTTTCTAAAAGTCCTCAGCACATTTCTTTTCTGTAAGGTATTAGGATGTATCTGCAAACATACTCTTAAGTTTCATGTAATTGACACAAATTTATTGTAATAATCTCTATGGAAGGTAGCTATTTTCACATAATTGCACCCACCTCTACCAATTTAAATGCTGGCTTTTCTTTAATGCTTTCTAAACATCTCATTTAATTTTATCCTTGACTATCATTAAAACCAGATCACAGAACTGTGACTAAGTAGTTCCCAGATAAGAATCTTGCCACCCCTTGCTCATGGGCAGTTCAAATCTATCAGGCATTTTTACTTAATTAGTTACACTGAGCTGTTAGTACAATTGCTATGCAATGGTTCCATAATCAAGATGCTTCTGAACATCCTACCAAGCAGATAATGATAATCTGGTTATTTTAAAAACAGCTCCAAAATGTCTGTTCAGGATTGAGAGAACCTACTTTAAAATGACTATTTTCAGTGTTTTTGTATCACACATCTATTGAATTAATTTCAACATATTGATATTTAAACAGAGAATTCTCAACAGAAGAATCTCAAATGGCCAAGATACACTTAAGCAATTGTTCAACATCCTTAGCTAAATGCAGATCAAAATGATTCTCAGATTCTGTCTTACACATGTCAGAATGGCTAAGATAAAAAATGCTAATGACAGCCTATTTTTGAGAGTTTATAGAGTAAGGGGAACACTCCTCCACTGCTGGTGGGAGTGCAAAATTGTAGATCCACTTTGGAATCCAATATGGTGGTTTCTCAGAAAACTGGGAATCAATCTACCACAAAACTCGGCTCTACTAATCTTGGGATTAGTACCCAAAAGATACTCAATCATCCCAAAAGGACACTTGCTCAACTATGTTTATAGCAGTCTTATTCATTATAGCCAGAACCCAGAAACAACGTAGATGCCCCTCAACTGAAGAATGGATTAAGAAAATGTAGTACAGTTACACAATGGAGTACTGTTCAGAACTAAAAACAATGACATCATAAAATTTGCAGGCAAACGGATGGAACTAGAAAAAATCATCCTGTGTGAGGTAGCTTGGGCCCTGAAAGACAAACATGGTATGTACTCACTCATAAGTAGATAATAGCTGTAAAGTTAAGGATAAACAGGCTACCATCTATAGCCCCAGTGAAGCTAGGTAACAAGGAGGTCCCAAAGAGAGATGCATGAATTTCCCTGGGAAGTCAAAATAGAAGAGATCTCCTGGGCAAACTTGGTGGGTGAGTGTAGGAGTTAAAGTGTGGATGGTGGTATGGGAACAAGAGGAATCCTATTGGGCAGGTTGGTGGCTGGTCGGACAGGAATAATAATAAAAGAAATATCTTGATAGGGGGAGCCATTTAGGGATTAGGGAGAAACCTGGTGCCAGGGAGACTCCCAGGAATCCACAAGGGTGACCCCAGCTAAGACTCCTAGCAATAGTGGAGAGGGTACAAAAACTGACCTTCTCCTATAATCAGATTGGTGACTATTCTAATTGTCATCAGAGAGCATTCATTAGACTAATTATGGAAGCAGATGCAGAGATCCACAGCAAGCATTGGACCAAGCTCTGGAAGTCCTATTGAAGAGAGAGAGGAAGGATTTTATAAGCCAGGGGTGTCACGGTCATGACAGGAGAACCCACAGACAGCTGACCTGAGCTCACTGGAGCTCACTGACTCCTGACCTACAGCTAGGAAGTCTGCATGGGACCAACCTAGGCCCTCTACATGTGTGTGACAATTGTGTAGCTTGATGTGTTTGTGGGGCTCCTAGTAGTGGTATCAAGGTCTGTTCCTGGTGCTTGAGCTGTCTTTTGGGAACATAAACTTGATGCAGGGGAAGGAGCTTGGTCCTGCCTCATCTTGATGTGCCATGCTTTGTTAACTGAATGGAGACAGAAGAGGAGTGGATTGTTGGGGGAGGGTAGGGTAGGAGGGAGGTGGAGGGAGGGAATTGGAGGAGAGGAGGCAAGGAAAACTGTGGTTGGTATGGAAAACAAATGAAAAATAAAACTTGAAAAGGCAGGGAAAAGTTGTCATTGGAAGAAAATGCTTAACAAGGATACTTACAGCTACAAACCAATTGAATTATTGAGTTTATCATGAACCTCCCTGAAGACTGTCAGAAGGCAGAAACTAAGCCAGATAATTGTCTTCCACATCTTTGTCAGTCTATCAAAATAGTGAGTTTCTATTCGGAGGGGGAAAGCTGGTGATTTCACTAGACAAAAGGTTTTTCCACATTATGGCCTTATCCAAAAGAGTGAGAACAAAGGACAATGGTAATAAAGCAATAAACTACAAGGGACAACATCAATGATTATAATATAAAAAGTATCACACCCACGCATAGATGGAAATTCTTCTGATGTTTGCATCATGCCAGCTGGAATTTTTTCACAAATTGCTGTTGTCTCTCACAGATTAAACTAATGCTCCCAACTCAATTCAAACTGTTTAATGCCCGGACATACAAAGCAAAAACAGACTATATAAACCAAACAGATGGCTGTTATGTGAATCCGTAAATAGCACATCATAAGGTTACTCTATGACAGTGATGGAGGAGAGCTCTAGTTGATAGGGATAATCACAAAAAATGTGAAGATTAAAAACATGTGAAAGAGAAACAGGAAGCAATCATTAGATTACCATCATGAAGCCACTTGACATATGACATTTGTACATACTCCCTATTTAAAAAGAAACCAAAAGAACAGAACTTTCCTATTCATAAAAAGGTGAAGATTGATACACTTCAATCTTTTGACAATAGTCAAATCCCAAATGTCTAACAGAATTTTAAAAGTTACATAAAAGATCGAATATTAATTACAAAGCCCATTGTGATTACAGGAGAAAGTTAATATGGTAATTTTTTGTAAGTTTAAATTGTCACTAATAATCTTCTGATTTTTATTTTTCAAATTTCAAGTAGTTTTGTTAAATGTGTAACTAAAATTATTTTATTTATAAGCTAAATCATAATTCATTTAATTCCTGACACATTAAAATGATTGCTATGAATTCTTTCCAATGACCATTTTTACATATATACTATAACCACACTACTTATGCTGCCTGTAACTTGATAATATCTGAAGACATATGGAAAAGGTGATACATTTTATATGACATTTTATTAAATAATTTTTTCTTTCCTTTTACATACCAACCCCTGTTCTGCCTCCCTCCTCTTTTCCCACTCCCCCCTCCACCCCCATCCCTTCCTCATAGAGGGTAAGGCCTCCCTTAGGTAGTCAACACAGGCTGTCATACCATGTTTGAGTGAGATTTGCCCTCCCAAAACTCATATTTTTTTTTAATATTCCTCAGTTACTGGAATTATTTGGATAGATTAGGACATATTGCTTGTTGGGGGAGGTGTGATCTTATTGGAGGAAGTGTGTCACTGGGGTAGGGCTATGAGGTTTCAAAGCTCATGTCAGGCTCAGCTTCTCTTCTCTTCAGGCTGCCTATGAATAGCTGGCAGATAAAAAGTTCTTAGCTACTGCTCCAGCACCATGCCTGTCTGCTTCCCATCATGATGAACATCGACTAGCCCTCTAAAACTCTAATCAAGCTCCAACCAAATGTTTTCTTTTCTAAGAGTTGACTTGGTTATGGTAAGTAGAACAGTGACTAAGACATATGTTAAAATATGGTCATACTATTCTGGAGGTGGAACGTTGAGGGAGACCATCATCTAGGAATAAATAAAAATTAACAAGTTCTAAGGAGTAAGATATGAGGCTTTTAAAATCACAATATGAGGCAGCAATAAAAGATGAAGTGAGCGTGGCAGACTGGGAAAAGGACCAATGAGGAAAGTGGTCGAGAGACCACAAGAAATGGGAACATGCACAGTTGTAGGATCATCTCCAACTATGCTAAGCAGCTAATTGCTGTAAGTATCAATGTACATGACTTCAGTGGACCTAGAGACTCCTGAAAATGGAAAGCCAAGGAGAAATTTAATTGATATTACAATCAAAAGAGTTTGATGTGAGAGATACTGCATCAGAGGGAGGTAGAACCATTGTGCTATCTTCCTACCTGTTCTTCCTAAGAGAAAAAAATGTTGTGTTCCTCTATATCTGAACAAATGGTTGGAAAAATCAATTAAATTTGTTTTATTGTTATTGTTATTGTTACTATTATTATTATTATTACTATTTATTTATTTCATTGGTCCCCTCCTTAATTTTTCATTAGAATTGATCATGTTTATAGTTACTTGGTCAAAACTAATTGCTCTTGTAACCATAATTATGTTGATAACCATTGCTGCCATTGTTAGTTTAAATGAACATTCATTATTATGAAGAGATTGCCGTTTGACAAGCCTTCATATTTAAGGGGAAAATTCAGCAGTGAACTTAAAAGAAAAATAATTTCTCCTGCAAAACTTACACATTACTTGGAGGAGACTAATAAGACTTAGTTGTTAAAATGTGTGGTGTGCTCAGGAGTGCTAAAAGCAATGAAATATTTCAGGTGGAATGGACAAGCATCCTTTGGTGGGTGTTCTTATTTTAAGCTCTTTTATCCCACGGAGACAGCTCACTGGCCCTAACACTGCTGCTTTGTTGTTGGTATTGTTTTTTATAAAATGTTCTAAATTAAAATATAATTATACCACTCCTCCATCACTGTCATTTTCCCAAGCCTTTCCACACTTTCTATTTTCTTCTTAAATTGATGGCCTTTTTTACATGTGTGTGTGCGCGCGTGCGTGTGCGTGTGTGTGTGTGTGTGTGTGTGAGTGTGTGTATGTGTGTTCATATATACATATAAACAACCTGATGAGTCAGTTTGCTGAGGTTTATACACACATATGATTTCAGGGTTCTGCTGTTAATAGGTAATCAGAGAGAGAGATGTTTCAGAAAGGATTGGGAGATGAGAAGCTGAGTACTGTGGATAACTCAGATAACTTTCCAAGCAGTGCTACAGACAGTACCACATCTGGAGTTTTCCAGCTGAATGAAGAAAGCAGGTGACTGTAGAGTAGCAAGCCAAGTGGAGACAAGTCATGAAGACAATGGAGGTCCTAATACTGAAAAAGACCTTGGAAACATCTAAAGTGCATTTTTACCCCAAATAACATGGGAACCCCTTAAAGCATAGAAGCATAGGATGGTCTTTTATGACATGTGATTCTCACTGTCACTCAGCCTGGAATTCTCTACACAGAAGCTGCACACATCATACCAAACCTTAAATATCCAGAAAATAGAAGTTATTTCAGGAATAACTAAGAAAAGGCTGAAAGTTTAGTATTACAGTTGAATCAAATCTATAGTTAAACTTCATTATTAAGTAACAATTTTCAAGGATGTATTTGATTAACAAGTAAAAATATCAAACACATTTTTGATTATACACATTTAGATGTGGAGTAGCATATATTATACACCAAGAAATAAGAAAATAGCTTGATGCTGTTAAATGCACTTGTTTTCTAGTAAAGACAGGGTGTGGATTCAGATAGGAGGGGATGTTAAAAGGATCTTGGCAGAGCTGAGAGAGAGGAAAATATAAACAGGATATATAGTAGGAAGAAAATCTATTTTCAAAAAAGAGGGAGAAAAAACAAATAATCTACTGTTGGGAATCTATTATGATATATGATGGTATATATATATATATATATATATATATATATATATATATATATATATATATGATGGTTTTGTTCTTATATATGATGAGGCTGTCATATATACATACCATATATTTCAATTCAGTTCCTCCTAGAATCCCCATGCTGCTCTCCCAGCATCACATGATCCTGTAATGGGTAAGGAATGAAATCTTAACCTTCAGTGCATGTTCTCACAAATCGCACCTGGGGCAGATGTCAAACCAACAGTTCCTCTATGCTTACACAGTCCAGCCTGCTTTTCCTTACTAAAGAAAAGGTGACAATGCACCTCTGTTCCCAATTTGCTTGCATCTGATGTAAAGGGTGAACTCAACCACTGCCCACTCAACCCTTCACTACTATCCCAGTCACTGGCTGTGTAGCACATGACATTTATAAGGTTTATTTTTAAAATTAAATGACGAATGATATATGCAAATATATTTCTTAAATTTTAATCTTTAACTTTTGAAAAGTTTCAGTCAGAAATTGTTAATTAGAAGGCTCTTTGTCCTAGGCATATACTAATAAATGAAAATTAATCCATATGTTTACACAAAGAAACATTACTGATGTATGAATTTTAAAATAGATATTTCATACATCATTTGCAAAACACTTACACTCTTCTGCAATCTTTCACTTTGCCTTAACAAACAGATAACTATATAAATACAATGTGCTTAACAATATAATATGTGGTCTAGTAGATAGTTACAGGCCTTGAATGGTTTCCTGCTTCTTTCCAAAGAAAATATAAAAATCTCAGCTGAACCTTTACAAAATCAAGAAAAAATACAGGAAGAATGTTTAAATGTTTTCTTAGTTTCATCTGACTGCCTGAAACAAGGTCAAGGTATGAACGATCAGTTTAGACTTTTTAATCCAATGAATATTATCATTTTGCTAATGCAGTATTATGAACTGTTTTACTTCTATCATTCTAAAATTTAGCTGAGAATAGTATGCATGAAGACAAGGACAGGGTTGAAGAACGTGAAAAATCTTCACTCCATGTGAGAGTGAGAATCTTGCTGTAAATGGCAACTTTAAACAAATTCATTTTGTACTGTTGCCAGAATAATTATCAATTTTTGCAATGAACATCTGAAATTTTTGCATAGTGTTGTGACTGCAGAAAAGTAAGCAAATGACTGCTGGATATACTTTCTTCCTCCGAGTTCTGCAAATGCTGTTAAAGAGCTATGCTAACTAAACCATTTGAAAAAATAGTAAAGGGAGATAATGAAGAGAATGCTGACAAATCAGACCCATGGGTTGAGAGAAATTAGGCATTGTTTATATGACTGCTGAAAGAGAAAGATATACTTATAAGCTTATTCCTTATTAATGTGAGCTTGATAGCCATGTTTACCTCATAAAACAAATGTTTAGTGTCTTTTGATAAGTAAGTGACTCATAAACACAAACATTTTGCCTGCATAATTGTCAGTAGTTATTGGTCCCCCTTGTAAAATGATAATACACATGAAAAGTTAAGACTCAATGAAAGCTAAATTCCCTAATTTTAACTATATTAGCTGCGACCTTGACTTTCCAAAGTCTGCACAACTTTCAGACAAGAAAGTTCCTCCATATAAAAAGAAGCCATTCTCTATCTGCCCTACATCATATTTCAAACTACCTTGCAGCTTAAAATTAGCCTTGAAAGTTTTATATAAAAGAAAGAAGAATTATATAGGTACACCCTCATTCCAATCGTATGTCAGAACTGTCTTCCACAACCTAATGTGATAAAGCTTTTGAGTGTTTGGAAAACATGTTGAACAAGTTTGATGCAATTTTTGATTTATTATTTTTATTTATTTATGAATGTGTATGTTTTTCAGAAAATAAACCATGTTGTATAAAAATGACAATATAAAAAGAAGGGGAAAAGAGATGTCAGGGTATTTAGAAAGAAGTCAGAATATCACAATCAAATTCTGCAAATTGTAATATAGAAGGAACTCATCTATTTTAAGATTGTGATGTCTTTCAATTAAAATTAGATATGACTATTTAGGTGTTTTAAAATAATTACTTTCAATGTCACTAAGAATTTATTTTAAGTAGACTTGTTTCTTTCTTTCAGATTGAGCAGCAAGAAGGTCAATTCAAAATCTGTAACCTTTTCACCAACTGTCACCCCAGATGTCTAGAGTTTTGTAATATGTGCTTGATATAAAAAATCTAGCCCTTGAATGACTCTAATGAATAAGAAACTGGTGGTGATAAAGCACATAGATATTGTCAAAAAACAAAAACAAAAACAAAACACTAAAAGCAGGAGAAAGGTAAAGTAGTGGAAGTCTTCTTGCTATTTAATTAGAGGCATAAATAGTTTAAGAGACACTCTTGCAGTATGATTAAACACCATGTGTAACTTCTACTTCAGATTTTCTTATGCCTTAAAAAAATTAACCAGTTTCCTTATGCTTATGTTTCTGCTTAGCATTGAGGAAAGGAAGCTCAATATAACAAATATTTCATTTGTTCAAATGCCAAAACACCAAGTCCTATAAGTTTCAAAATAATGATTGGAGAATTTAAGATTTCTAAGCTATAAAAATTATAGTAGCTATTCACTTTTATGTATATAGGCTATTGGTAATAAATTGCATTATATTGAAAAATTCTTAGTGAGTCCACAGATTCTAAGGCAGATAACAATAATTTATCTTGTCAATGTTCAATATATTCAGTACTAGTTTCAATTAGTAATTAAATAATCATTGTAAAATAACTTATAATAATCATATCAGTCAGTAATTAGAAAAGAAACACAGGTAAATGAGGTAAGAAAAATAAATACTGAGTTGGTCCAGTTTGTGAATTCATGTGACATAGTAAAATATTATCTAGAGGAAGAAGAAAAAATTATCCCGGTTTCTTAATTTCCAGTATTTTATGCAACATCCTAATGATCACACACTCATGTGTGCAGGGCTACTCACAGATCATCAGACACATGTGACCACGATTTTTGACTTTCTGACTCTCCTCCACTGGAAATGCTTTATATTGTAACAATTAATTGATAAAAAGGAAATAAACACTCTGAAGTTGAGGTCCTGAGTGGATTTAAATTTAGACAGAAAATCAAAGACTGATATAAATTTGGGGCTGGAGAGATGGCTGAGTTGGTATAGGAAATTGTCAGTCTTGGAAACCTGAAATCGAGCAAGGGAGTCCACATGGTTCAAAGAAAGAACTCAGTCCTGGGAGTTCCTCTGACCTCTAAATGTGATTTGTGCAAGGAGAGGGCATATCCCTGCTCCTGCTTTTGTTATCAAATCCCCAAAAGGCAACAAGTATCCTTGGGGAGAAGAGCTGATGTACATAGTTGGACTAGAAAACTAGCCACCTTTATAAAACTGATTAAAGTAATGATTTTTTGATAATCCCAAGTAAAATAAACTCTATTATGAATAATACTGAAAATCTTCCTCCTAGTGTTGTTCAGACACAAACTAGACTTAGCTTATTCCAACTAATGACCTGAGAAGATATCTGTAAACAGTTATTACATCAAAATTCCCACCTAAAGTTCTTAACCAGCAGAGCTAATATTTGCACTGAGATATTGATCAGGGAGGCCAGGGAGACACCCATGACATTAGAGTATTTCTGTTGCTCCTTATTGCTCACTGTAACTAGATGGCAAGACCCTATTGCTGAAGACACCACTTTTTCTGACACAAAATACAGAGAAATTAACCACAACTGATCAGGAAAGTCACTCCATACTAGCTTTCTTATATAGTAATCCACTAGGAAGGAAGGGGCTTCAGTGGTCTCACCCAGCTTAGCACTGGATTCTAAATATTATGACTATAACTTCCTGAGTAAGATGTACCAAATGGTGCAGTCCTGACATGAGATTAGAGGTATAACCAACAGATTTCTGGTTAAATACCAGGCCTGCTCCACAGAAGAGATTTTATGCCTGGAATTGTGAAGTTGATCAAAATCTCAAGCCTGGGAGGATTACAGGCCCTAGAGAGGGGAACCTACTATTGTTATGTTAAACAGTCATTATGCTGAACTGCCATCTAAATATTTATGTGCACACCCATAGATTTGAGTTACTCTTAACTTTGATCAGTAGGTTATGGCTAATATAGAAACCCATAACTGGTCAAAGTATCTTTTAAGTTAAAAGTGCTCATTCTAACTTGGATTAGTCTATCCCATCCAAGATTCTGGGAACATCTTCCAAAAGTACAAGGATGGTACGTAAGGGAAGGATAGTAATGAAATGATATCTTCTGCACATGACAGTGACTGCTGCTCATAAACCAAAAAGCATTGTGGTTACTTCTATAAGACTTATATGATACAGAGTCAGTCAAAATTCCAAAGTTCCTCTTTGGAGAGGAAATCTTGACACTGAATGGTTGCTGAGGGAGTAGCAATTACTCTGCTTTTGGGGCATGGATGCTAGTAGGTTCCCCATAACTTGATAGAAACCTCCACACGTCTGAGTATGTAAAACAATACTAATTAGCTAAAGGTGTAACCAAGTAAAGTGGAAGGCATAAATTGGAGGAAGAGTTGGAAAGAGGTGATGATGGATATATATGACAAAAACACATTGTAGAAAAGTAGAAAATTTTCAAAGGATAAATAAAATATCATTAAAAATCTATAAACACACAGTTAGAAATTATTGCTGAATCTGCTGTATGAACCTTATCTTTTTTATATTTGTTGATTGGATGAATTAATTGATGAACATTATTTAATACATATAAAAATAAATAGCTAGAATTATGTTTTAAGTAAAGTGATAGCCATTTAACTTTATATGTATGGCAGTCTTCTAATTCTCAGTTCTTAACCTATGAAGTGGACAGTTTCTGACTGCGACAGGAGTCATTTCCTTTGCTTTTTACACAGCTATAGGGATGTGTGTAAGGAATTTATGGTCACATTCTGGCAGTTTTGAATGTCAATTTCCATTTGGTGTTAAAATTGCTAATGTATATTTTACATGAGGCTCTATTATACACAGAGCTTTTCTGAAAGCTTTCCATACAGTCACTTGACTCAGTGATCCTTGTGAAAACAAATCTAATCCCCATTATGTGCTTGTGCTTCTGCTAAGGGAAAAAATTAAGTATGTTTGTTGAGTGATGAGGAAAAAGTAACAGGGTTGTGTACAACAAATTCTGATGCAGCACTTACTTTCATAAAATTATAGCACAAATGTTTCTCTGAAGGGAGTTATGTTTTTATGAAGCTTCTAAAATCATGCCATTCCCAGTATCATCACTCTTGACTTAAGTGTATTTATAAGTAAATTAAACAGAGAGAGAGAGAGAGAGAGAGAGAGAGCGCAAAATACACACACACA
>CABHPP010146494.1:0-36342 GCA_902168425.1 Peromyscus attwateri | reverse complement strand
CACACACACACACACACACACACACACACACACACAGGGGGTGGGGGTAGCTGTCTCACGTGGCCCAAACTATCCCAAACTTCCTATGTAAAGATTATAGACTATCTTGAATTCAGTTTCCTTCTTCTACTCCTTTGAGTGCAGGGTTTAAAATGCTATGGTAAAAATGTAACCCAGGGCTTTGCACCTACTAGGTAGATACTCTTCCAACAGAACTATACTTAAGACCCCCTATATTTATGTTCTTTATGATACTTAGTAGTTGTGTAATAATAATGTGTACAGTTGAAATTTAAGTGAACTTATGTTTGCCTTTTAAGTAATTCTATAAGTTTTTTTTAATATTTTTTTTCACTGCACTCAAGTGGCCCCAAATATCTCAGGCCATCTTTATTTATACTTAAAGTTTTTCTTACCAGGGTTACATTCACGGCTTTATTATTGGTTTCTATTTTTTTGAATTTATTTTATTTTATTTTACAATATAATTTAATTTTACATATCAGCCACGGATTCCCTTGATCTCCCCCCTCCTGCCCCGCTCCCCTTCCCCCTAGCCTACCCCCATTCCCATCTCCTCCAAGGCAAAGACTCCCCTGAGGATTGAGATCAACCTGGTGGACTCAGTCCAGGCAGGTCTAGTCCCTTCCTCCCAGCCTGAGCCAAGCGTCTCTGCTAAACCCCAGGTTTCAAGCTAAGCCCCAGGTTTCAAACAGCCAATTCACGCACTGAGCACAGGACCCTGTCCCACTGCCTGGATGCCTCCCAAACAGATCAAGCCAATCAACTGTCTCACCTATTCAGAGGGCCTGATCCAGTTGGGGGCCCCTCAGCCATTGGTTCATAGTTCATGTGTTTCCATTCGTTTGGCTATTTGTCCCTATGCTTTATCCAACCTTGGTCTCAACAATTCTCGCTCATATAGACCCTCCTCTTTCTCGCGAATTGGACTCCCGGAGCTCCTCCCGGGGCCTGGCCGTGGATCTCTGCATCCAGTTCCCTCAATCATTGGATGGGGTTTCTAGCATGACAATTAGGGTGTTTGGCCATCCTATCACCAGAGTGGGTCAGTTCTGGTTGTTTCTCGACCATTGCCAGCAGTCTATTGTGGGGGCATCTTTGTGGATTTCTGTGGGTCTATTTTAATATTTTTTGTTCTTCACTTCTTTCTTAAGTACCAACTGTTCATCAATTTATACGCTAAGTGAATTTTACATCAATGTAGGAAATCCCACTAAAATAAAAGTGAAATCTTAACAATTTGCTGAATTATTATAATCTGGAAAATATTTTTGATTTTTGAAACCATGTTTACTTTATTTTACACACAGTCTAAGCATTTGGACACTAGCAGACTTCTAATTTCTCCTTCATTGCTTTGCATTTCGGCATATTTGAATACGGTCAAGAGTAAAGCTATAAAGATAGGTTCCTAGTAGAGAAAGGAGCAATCAGCATTGAAAAAGGCATTTCAGCAAAACTCAGGTCATGCACGGAAAGTACAAAGCAAAACAATGAAAAGATGGGAAATTCAGATAAAATGATAGCCCATTTCTCACTTCTCATGTACTCCAGGCTTCAAATAACAGGACAGATACTTCAGCATGGTAACTGGAAGGAACTGCTCTCCAGCATGGCTGTCATTCAACAGGATCAAAGGAAACAAGTAAAATCTTAAAAGATCAGAGTTTAGGAGCATTAACTAAAGTCAGAGACACACTACACTCACTAAACCCATTCCATCTACTAAATGATGCACAAATGACTAATTCATGCTCTATGCACACATGAAATTATTTCATTTGGCCTTTCAAGAGTGTTCATTATTTACTAGCTTTGTGTTATTGTCTTGTGTGTGTGTGTGTGTGTGTGTGTGTGTGTGTGTGTGTGTGTGTACCACATGACAGCTTCCTAGAGTCAGTTTTTCTTCCCTTTCTACATGGGTCATAGAATTGAACTTGGGTCACCTGGAACGTACATCAATTGCTTTTAATGCTAGAGCCAGCTCACTGTGTCCCTGCCCCATTACCATCCATAAATCCATAGAGAGAAGAAATTTTCTTCGTGCATTTCATTTCCCCTAATGTAAGATTGCATGTGATGAAGATGGTTTTACTGTTTTCCTCGGTTTCATCAAAATTCTTCCTAAATGCAGGCTTCTCTGTTACATATATGCAACTGTTTAAAAAAATGTTTCTCAAGAGCAGTGATTCTCAACCCTCATAATGTTGCAATCCTTTCACACAGTTACTCATGTTGTGGTGACTCCCAACCATAAAATTATTTTCATTGCGAGGTGTCTCATCATAGGTAGTGGGCTCCAAAAGGGGTGAGTTGAGGGGGGAAGGCTGGAGGGGAGGGATGAGGGAAGAGGGAGATCTGTGATTGGTATGTAAAATTAATAAAATATTTCTTAATAAAAAATTATTTTCATTGTTACTTCATAACTGTGATTTTTCTACTGCTCTGAATCATGATATGAATATCTGTGTTTTCTGAGGCAATCCCTGTTAAATTTTCTCTCCACTGTTGTAATATGATCAAATAAAATCTCAACTTTCTTTACTGCTATCATCTTTGATACAATAAGTCATATTTTAAATTACCATAAGAAAATACAGTATTTATACATCATTCCTTGAAAACACTCATTTATTTGTGCATCCTTTAAATGTTCTAAAACATCTAACGCTGAACATTTAAAATACTTATTAGGACAGATAAAAGAAATATTCATGTTTCTTATATTCTGATAACCAGAAATAAATAAACAGAAAATAATAGGCTCCATTTTAAGTACATGAGGTAAATAGAATTTTCCTTAAGAGGTTGTTAATTTGGGGGGAGCTAGTGACTCGTGTTCTTCATGCTCAACTCAGAAGTTATCCTGTCCACTTACTTTTATTTATTTATTTTTTGTATTTGTCTTATTTGCTAAATCCCTTTTCCCCTCAATCTTTCTAGGTATGAATCCCTAAAAAGTCTTAAAAAAAGAGACAAATAGATTTGAAAATGTCAGCTTTTACTGATTGATTTTAGCAACAAACAAGATGATTTTTCCTTTTATTTTATAGCTTTTTAACCATCCACTTCATTCACAAACATTGAAAACATGATTTTACAGATGTGAGACATTGAATATGTGTTTAGTCTGTGTGCCATGTTTTAGAGAGGGACATGTAATATCAGCTTTGAAAGAATATGTTGATGAACCAATTGGATTTGCCCCCAAATGATAACAGTTATCCAGCCTTTATTCAGGAGGTGGGCAGTGATAAAGTGATCAATATCTCAAATTTGCTACAACTATAATATTAAGTCCTGTATTTTTTGGCCTAAATCTTAACTCTATGGCATGTACCTAAATTGTCACAAGATATCACAGTTATGAAAATGATAGGAAAATACTTGATTTTGTGAAGCATATTCCTAATGACATTAATTCCAAGATGACACATGACTTACTCAGACAGAGGTCAGGAGTCAAGTTCCCACAAGCAACTGATAAGTGAAAGCATTTTTAATATCTTCAGAAGGAATTAGGATTTAGAAGATTTTGCCAATTCCTTAAAGTTAATATATTAGCTGATAAACACCTATTTTTATTTCAAATGAATGAATTGAAATCTTTTAAATAGTCTAGAGAAATTAAGAAAAAAAAATTGAATGCAACATGACATGCTATTCCCTACCTGAAGAGTGGGAAGACAATTTGCAAAATCTGTGAAAGACACCAGCATGTCTCAATGAAGAAGAACAAATCACAAAGACAACTCCATTTGGGGGCTGAATTTCTTTAATTGAGGGAGCAGAGAATTCTTTTCCTTAATAAAGAAGCTTGCTGTGTAAAACTCTTGGATCAGTCAGAAGAACCAAATCATCCATGGGGAAATAATAAGTGAAAAATTGTTGCAACTAGCTATTTTACCTGTGTTTTTTCAAATGTAAATAAGACACGCTCACAAAGATAATGAAAGGCATATCCATTACAGAATTCCTTTTTAACAGCTAAATGCTCTAAATTATATAAGCATTCGCTAATTGGAGAATGATTATATGAATAATGGGTTGGTTGTAAGAGAGAAGGACATTAAGCAGATATTCTGAATCATGTATAAAAAATAATAACAGAAATACTCATGAAATTTAAGAGACAACTACAATATTCCAAAAGCAATTTTTGTTATGACAATAATTACAGACTTATACATATATATGCATACATATATTTAGAAGAATATTGAAGTTTACCTTCAAAATTAAGGACATTATCTTTCTTTTACCGTAGAGATAAGGTTTTATTTGTATTTTCTTAAATTTGCTTTTCATTTTAATTATCTCTTCTACTTTCACATTCCCTGAACTAAAGAAAATACTAATTCTAAAAGCAGAAAACCATACATAAAGAAATAAATACAAAGCGTTATATTTATCTGTTTATAAGTTAACATTTTATCCTACCATAGCTTCAGATGTGTTAATGGAAGTCACATTATTCTGGCCTAGAAATAAAATACTTTATTGTTTGTGATACAACAGGGAACATGGACTTCCTGTTAGAATCACAGCACTTTCAATACACAGAGTCCCTCGGTACTAAAACAGGGAACTCAGTATACAGTTAGTACATTTTTTTCATAGTATCTTTGAATTAAGAAAAATGTATTTGTTGAGACTTCTTGCTAATGTGTTCAATCATTGTCTCAAAATTTAAAAAAAAACTGATTATTATACATTTCAAGAAACAAATTTCGGCCGGGCGTTGGTGGCGCAAGCCTTTAATCCTAGCACTCCGGAGGCAGAGCCAGGCGGATCTCTGTGAGTTCGAGGCCAGCCTGGGCTACCAAGTGAGCTCTAGGAAAGGCGCAAAGCTACACAGAGAAACCCTGTCGCGAAAAAAAACCAAAAAAAAAAAAAAGGAAGAAAGAAAGAAAGAAAGAAAGAAAGAAAGAAAGAAACAAATTTCCCATTTTGTTACATGTAGAAATATCCTCTATATTATAGTTTTTGTTATGGTAGTACCTGTAAATACATAGTTTTCTCGATAATGTCAATGCCTTTCTTTTACAAAAGTGGTCACATGGATGGTGGAGATTAAGAGAGTAGTTTTTTAGTTAAAAAAGTTGGACTTCTGAGTAGGACCATTCTAGCTCCAAAAACCTGGAGGTTCCTAAGAGCGTCACTAGTCCACAAGGCTGGAGAAGTTGGAATCTGATAACAGCAGAGGCTGGCAGCATCTGGGATGATGCCCTTTACTTGGAAAAAGCATTATCACTGGGTTCAACTCTGCTTTCTCCTGAATAATTTCTCCTCCTGCTCCTCTTCCTCCTCCTCCTCCTCCTCCTCCTCCTCCTCCTCCTCCTTGTCCCCCAACCTAGGCCATTCATTGAAAACTAACATCAAAACTCAAGTTAAAACTTCCCTTCCACTCACTGCCCCATATGCCTCAAGGCACACTTGCACATTTCAAATGTCCTAGATATTACCTAATCCAGTCAAGTAATCAAAGAAGCTATCATAATCCAGCCCTTGTCAATTTGACACCCAACTAGACCTGCTAATGTCATGTTTAATCCCCATCCCCTACACAAGCAAAACTAACTTTCCCCCAGAATGGGTGGAAAGATCTTTTCATGAATGCCTGTTTTTTCTGATAGTCTAGTAATTAAGCAGGAAACAGAACTGGAGGAATACTTAAGAATTGATACTATCTCAATGTTGCAGTGCTTGATAAGATATTAAGTGAGGATAAAAACAAGCATCTCTGCTTAAAGCAAATGCATGTGTGTATATGCAGGTACACACTCAGCAAAACAGGAAATAAACATAGAAGGAAATTAAAACGCTTAATTTTGTAGTGGATCACGTGTGTGATCACAGTTAGCATTTACCAGTGTCTCGTACTCCCTGTTCTGTATTCATCCTGCTTTTGGTTCCCCACCTGGAGGGGTGACTCACAACTGCAGTTCTAAAGAACTTGATCGTTTATCATTCCCCTCGGTTGTGTTGTTGCAGTTTCCCACTGATGTTAAGTGCAGTTTTAGTAACGTTAAGAGACAGCCTAAGGGATCTTCTTTACTCTAGATACACTCGTATTTTGTCCATTTGAAGAACTACTCCAATTTCCATCAGGATGCTTGGACCAGTTGCCCCTGTTAACACTGTAATTGCTTTCTTAGGTGTTGTTTCTGTAGCTTTTCTAGTCAATGGGATGAAATACGAGGCAAAGCAAC
This sequence comes from Peromyscus attwateri, assembly GCA_902168425.1. Lineage (NCBI taxonomy): Eukaryota > Metazoa > Chordata > Mammalia > Rodentia > Cricetidae > Peromyscus > Peromyscus attwateri. The sequence continues at coordinate 30,109 of CABHPP010146494.1, read as the reverse complement.
TTGACAGAAGAAGGACTTACATTACTTGCGAGTTGAGTACTTTCCATCCTGACAGGGAAAACAAGGTGGCCGGAGTGACTCAAAGCTGTGGCACTAGAAGCCTAAAGTACTTCTTCACATTCCTGTAGACCAGGAAGAAAGAGGAGCTCCTACAAGGGCAACCTACTTCTTCCACCTAGTAAAGCTTCCACAGCTTCCAAATGTCACCACACAGAAACTGAGACATGAATTTAGAGATTCCATCCATATTCAAACCACAAATCTGCAGTTTTGTGAAAAGTAATTAAGGCCACAAAGACACCATTTTTATAATTAACACTACCATTCCCCCCCTGAGTCTGCCACTTGTTTCCTTCTTTATACCACAGTGCCAGAAATTTCTTAAAATCCTGTGAAGCATCTTTTGTTTCATTTCTCATCTGATACTTCTATACAAACACTACTTCCATCTTTGGGTATCATGAATGTTTCCTTAAAGCCTCCTTTCAGACAAGAATATATACAATGATAATAATGATGATGATGATGATGATGATGATGGTGGTGGTGGTGGTGGTGCTATTAGGATAATAGACATTTGGGTTAATTTTTTGTTGACTTGATGCAAGGTAGAGTCATTTGGAAAGAGAAAAATCTCAATTAAGAAAATTAATCAGTTCAGCCTATGGGAAAACCCATTAGGCATTCCTCGATTAATGACTGATGTGGTAAGGCACAGCTCACTGTTATTGGTACCACCCTTGGGTAAGTGAACCTTTATTTTATTTAAAAAAAAAGAAAAAAAGAAAAAAAAAAGGAAGTGAAGACATTCATGTGGAGCAAGCCAGGAAGCAGCGTTCCTTCACTGACTCTTCTTCAGTTTCTGCCTCCAGATACCTGTCTTGAGTTCCTGTCCTGTCTTCCCTCCATGATGAACTACAATTTACAAACTAAAATAAACCCCTTTTCCACATGTTGTTGTTGAGTGTGCTGATTATCTTATAAACAGGAATCGAACTAATACAATAGGTCATTGAACAGAGAAAAAATCCAAATACATTTTTAAAGTGTTAAGATATATTCTAAAAAGTTTTATTTTAAATTGACTACAAATGGACTATTTGGTAAAAGGAATGTGTGTCCCTCCTGTGAAACACCTACATATTCCCTTAAGAAGGAGTCCTCATTGATTGGAAAGACTCAATGTTTGTAAAGATCCATCAGATTGCCGGGCGTTGGTGGCGCACGCCTTTAATCCCAGCACTCGGGAGGCAGAGGCGGGCGGATCTCTGTGAGTTCGAGGCCAGCCTGGGCTACCAAGTGAGCTCCAGGAAAGGTGCAAAGCTACACAGAGAAACCCTGTCTCGAAAAACCAAAAAAAAAAAAAAAAAAAAAAAAAGATCCATCAGATAACTTCACTCATTACATAATCTCAGTACATTCTAGTTGGGGCAGGAGTCACTCTCTAGATAACCTTGAGTTGGTGTTGCTGTATTTCTAAATTATTGTGGACAGAAGCCATAATAAATTTATAAAGTCAACAATAGCAATAGGACAAATATTACACCATCTACCAGAAATATTACTGAACAACACTCAGCTCAGAAGGATTTTTAATCTTATCATTATTACACAGTATTGTCTTTTTTAAAAAAACCATATTTACAGAATAGTGTATACTTCCTAAAATATCCACATGGAAATTTAAAATATTAATGTTACTGGTTATTCTAATTTTGTTGTTAAACTTAGTTATTCAATAGATAACAATAATTTGCTATTTGGAAATTTGAAGCATTTGTAAACACCAGCTCATACAAAGCAGGGAACTAATGTAGTTTATGCTGATTACAAGGCGATCTTTTCATATTTCTATTTAAATTACCTCGAATAGTTCAGTTTTTAGTCAAGTAATGATTTCATCAAAATAGGATTATTTCTTTTTTAATTTTTAATGAAGTCTATTCTTATATGAATAGTTAAATAAATTAAATATAATTACAGGCAGTTGGTATCTGTTGAGTGTAAATATGGATGTGATCCACATTGATATCTATAAAAATTCAATGCTGCTGGGCGGTGGTGGCGCACGCCTTTAATCCCAGCACTCCGGAGGCAGAGACAGGCGGATCTCTGTGAGTTCGAGGCCAGCCTGGTCTCCAAAGTGAGTTCCAGGAAAGGCGCAAAGCTACACAGAGAAACCCTGTCTTGAAAAACAAAAAAAAAAATTCAATGCTAAATGTTACAGTAAAGAAGACAACAAGATTCCAATGGACTGTGTTAAGGTAGTAGTGGTATTCCTTTGTATAAGATAGTACATTTCCCTGTATTTCAGGTGTTCATGATATTTAAAATCTTTAAACAAAGCATGGCTTAACCAACTAGAAATGATAATTAAGTGGCAACAAGGATATAATGTCCTAGTCACTTTATTCATCCTACAAGTACTGACTGAATGCATAAAACTTAATTTATCAGTAAGGGCTGATCTTCCAACAATGTGTTGATCTCTACATTGTGCACAGTCATAGTTTTCTGTGATGGTCTCCATTTGCTGTAAAGGGAGACTTCTTAGATGGAGATGGTAGCCACATTTATTTGTGGTTTTACAGATAATCTAATCTTATTTAGATTAGATTTAGAATGTAGTAAGGAATTATCCTGGACTAGCAAAAACATAGTAATAGATTCTTTTCCAAGGCCCATGACCTTACCAGCCCTAGAACACTGGTTCATGTCCCAGACTAGGCATGTTCATGTTGCTTCCTGCTGAGTGGTCCTTAACTCCTATTACACAGTTGTTGGTTGCTACTGACACGTCAATGCCCACTTCTTACAACTTTATTCATATCTTGCCAAAGTGGTAACTGTCATGGTTCATAGATGTTGTAGCTAGGTAGGAGTGCTTAATGCTTTTCTTCCTTACCAAGACGTATGGTATTTCATGAACTGTGGAAGCTATGCAGCAGAAAAGAAGAATTTAGGTCAGATCCAGTTCAAATCATCCAACTTATGTGTCCTAAATATGTGTACATCACTGTTCATACATATACGGCTCAGGAAACATCAGAAGAAGGGACATAAAGTTTCTAAGAGCCAAAATAGCAGGAAGACTTTTGTAAAACAGTCTTTCCCAGAAAAGGCTGCAAAAACAAGACCAAAACAAAAGCAATATTAATGGACATGTTACATGGAAAGGCAAAGTTTGTGGGGTCCTACCACTAGACAAGGAAGTATAGGCAGCTAATGACTGATGGAAGAAAAATCAACCTGTCCCGGGGATAAGTCCCTATATCAATTTTCCTGTACAGAATGGTTAGCCTAGAAACCATATGCAAATAAGCAACAGAAATATACCCAGCAGGTTTTATGTATGTGTGTATGCATTGTATGTCTGTACAATTTTATATATATGTATGTGTGTAAATGCACATATACACATATATCTAATAATAATAATCAAAGAAAAGGGACTAACAACTTGAAAGTGGAAGGATGGGATGAGTTAGAGAAAATGTAGCTTGGAAGAGCTGGAGGGAAGAGAGGAGGGGGAAAGTGATATAATTCAATTAAACATATTTTAAAATTAAAAAGAAAGCTCAACATGTGATCAAATTTTCACACCTAACATAGTCTATTTAATGTTAAGGGACCAGTAAAAAGTTCTATGTGTAAGGTTTGTAATCTGAAAACGTTGGCTTATATGGCACATGCTTCCTATGATTGATATTAGAATAGAAAAAGTTGATGAGTGTATAGACCTCAGAGCAGCATTTGCACCTCCTAAAATGTCCAGAGTGTGGGTCTGGAGAGATGGCTGAGCTGTGTGGCAAGCATGAAGCCCTGTGTTTGGATGCTCAGCAACCACATTAGAAACCAGACCTGCTGGTGCCCACCTATAATCCTACCACTGGGGAAGCAGAAACTGAGGAAACCTAAGTGCTCACTGGACAGATAACCTTGCAAAATCCTTAGGGTTTTGTGAAAGACTATATCTCAAAAGTATAATGGAGAATCATCAAACAAGTCGTTCAATATCTACCTCTGGCCTTCACTCATGCACACAAACATGAGTGGATGCACATATTCATACAGACATGAAAATGTCCATACCACATACACACTTGCATGTGCAGTGTCAGTAGTGTGCCACTATCAATATTTTTAGTATTATTGCTTCACTCTTAGAATACTGTCCTCCTCTCCCACTAGTTAATCTTATTTTCCCTCTCTCCTTTTTTGTCTTCCCCTCCTGTTTTCATCAACTAATATTCCTGAATTACTACTCTGTTACTTCCTATTCAAAACTCTTTAACAGTTCATATACACATTCCTGCATCTGAAATTTAACATTAATTCAGAAGTCTTACCTAGTATATAAGCCATAAAAATAACAGTAGGGAGACTCTTAAGCAATGATGCATTTCCCCATGTTTCTTAGACATTGTCATTGAAAATTCTCCTCCACCCAATAGAGAGTTAACTGTTTCAACCTCCAAGAATTTTCCTTTTTTTTCCTGTGTTTGACTTTTCTTTTCTTTTTTTAAAAAATATTTTTATTTTATAATTAGCTTAATTTCACATATCAGCCACAGATTCTCCCGTCCTCCCTCTTCCCACCCTTCAGCACTATCCCCAAAGCCAACCCCCATTCCCACCTCCTCCAAGGCAAGGTCTCCCGTGGGGAGATTCAGTTGAGGCAGGTCCAGTCTCCTCCTCCCTACACCAAGGCTGAGCAAAGTGTTCCAGCACAGGCCCCAGGCTCAAGAATTTTCTTAATAGTATACTTGAACATATTAACTAAAATATAACAGGAAACAAAAGTATAATAAATCTTAAACAGCCCAAATTCCTATGATAATAATTCTGCTATTACCAAGTTTTCATTATTTTAAAACATTGATTCTAAACCTAGGTGTTTTGGGGGTTAATCCTTTCACAAGGCTAGGCTAAGACCATCTGTGTATCATATATTTTATTATGATTCATGACACTAACAAAATTACAGCTATGAAGTAACAATGAAAATTATTTTATGGTTGGGGGTCATCCCAACATGAGGTACTGTATTAAGAGGTTGCAGCATTAGGAAGGTTAAAAACCACTGTTTTAAAATCATTAATGTACTATATAATCAGTGATGTAGTTAATCCATGATTTATACATGCATATTTATATTAGACATATAAATATATAGTGCTATAGTAGTGTGTAATCGCTAGGATATATGATCCCTAGTATAAATATAAATATGTTTACAGCATTTCATATATGTATGTATATATGTATATAAATGTATATAAATTTACCTCCAAAATTTGCCTACTGGGGTTTGTCAGAGGTTTATTAATATCAGCAGTATTTTAATTGAAATTAACATAACTCAGAAAATGTTTTCTTCCCAGCATACATTCAAGCTCATAGATTTGTATTTAATGTTTTAACCTTGCTTTTGAATATTTCTATCCTTTACTAAAAATATAATGATATTTATAAGCCTCCAGATAGCACATTATTTTAGTCTTTGAGCCCTGAGCCCTTTTTTTTGTAGAACCCTCAGTGGTTTTCTGAAGAACTCAGAAGCAATTCTATATATGGCTTAGAAGTACTTCTAAAAGAGGCAGGTGGATAGCCACAGGAGCCGAGTTCACCTTGGAAATCAATTCTGAAGAGCTGTAACCTTCCCTCACAAAGAAGACAACCCTAGGGCATCATTGCTGCGTGCCCCCAACTGTGTGATACTCAGTACCACATGGCAGGAAGGGGGATGAGAGCTGATGATGAAAGCCAGCCAGTGGCACTGGGCGAAGGGCATACTTTGAGAGTGGGTAAAAGCAACCAGTGCAAAGTATACCTTAGAGGATCTAGAGTTCAAACACAGTCCTAAACACACTGCAGGTGAGAAAACACACAGCAGTTTGAGATACTATTTTAATGTTTCACATATGCATTTATTAACTAAAAAGATTGAAAGTTGTAAAAAGAAGTTAGTTTGAAACAAAATGAGTACGTTTTATTATTTTCAAAGTCCAGCAAATGAAAAATGTTAACATTTTGTCTTAGAAAATACTATGTAATTGCATATAATTGTGAGACTCTTCTTCTAAAACACTTTGTGTATTTAGTATAAAGATTAAGAATTTGCCTATGTATAAATAATACTTCAATTATAATCTTGGTATAATTTCCATAGTATGGCTCCTTCCCTTACATTGACAAAGACAGCTAATAACAAGCCTCTCATTTGTTGCTTAAACATCTAAGAATGGCTGGCATTCAGTAATATTTTTATTCTACAAAATGATATAGAGTAACTTTTATTTAGAATTTTAAATACCACATTTGTTTATGAAATTACTTGTCTGCTTTTATTTCTAAATAAGCTATGGACAACATGTGAATGTTTTATTCTTGTTGTTTTCCCAAAATACTAATTTAAGAAAAGAAAAAAATTGATAGGGTTTTTTTGTTTGTTTGTTTTGTTTTTTACATGGATAATAGCATACTTCATCTACAACTCATATAACGCATCACACTGATATTATACTCAAAATCTGAAACAAACTCCTTTTTTCTGTATCATACTTTTCTTCTTGAGTCCTCTGCAATGACATTATATTCTGACACATGGGCATATAGAGAAAACCTGTACTTGCCCAGCTGTCTAACTTAGTGTATCTTCTTCTATCTGAAATGTTGAGTCTATCAGGAATACTTATCCTAGTATATTTATGCTTAGCATTTCTACTCATGTATCATATACTATTTTTAATCTTGTATCAGTCCCCAAAACAACTGTGTCATTATCTCTGCTGACTTGTAAAAGCAAAGCAATGTCAGATTCCTCAAAACAGGCTCAATTTATTCCCTGCTCTTTAATTATTAAAAAAATAGATTAAATAAGTAGATTCAATTCAAACTTTTCCCTCAAATTAATCAGTGCAGTTTTTGTGCATAGTATTCAATAAACAGATATTTAGAAGACAAATGTCCAAGGAACAAATATTTATTTGACAGAAAGAACGTGACATAGGGTACATACCATGCAATCAGTTTGGGAAGAAAGTTTCAAGTAAGTGATGAGTAGCTTATTCTTTACTTCTGTATTAATTTTATATTTGTAAATTTACATTTGTCTGCTGATTTTGTGAACTTCCAAACTTGGCTGAGAATCTTGGACAACTGATATCATAGTTTTGAATGAGAAATTGAAACAATCCATTCAAATTGACCTGACAGTTTTATGGGGTCATTTTAAGGAAGAATGTCATGAAAATGTGTAGGCACCTCTTAATACAGAGGTAGCTGATTGCTTTATAATGACATCTTTCTAAATTTGTTTTTAGTTAGATGCTAAAAGTAATAATATGTTTCTTTGGGGTTATGCAATAATATTTTAGAGAGTATTATATTATCAATTGAGAACTTTATTGTCATTAATATGATATTGGTGCTCATCAATAGATTAATGGGCTTTTTCTCCTTTGTTTTTTATACGATTATCAAAATGTAAATATCCATAAAGAAGATTGTGCAAGTCAAAGACATGATTTGATTGGGGAGAGAAAGATCCCTTACTTTCTATTATTTTTCTTATAAGCATTTCTTTGTTCCATGACATTTTTCGTTCCTAAAAATAATTTTCATGCTTAAGATGCTTCACTGCTTTGAAAATAAAGTTCAATTATATTTATACAGTAATTTTTTTTCTTTTTCTCTACACATTTGGAAAGAAATCTATTTTACTATGCTGGAGAGTTTTGGCTTCTAAAAGGCTGTAGGTTGGAGTGGGTGGGGACACATGGATAGGAAAGGGTCAGTTGGAGACAGCAGATATGAAGAAGTAAAGATTGCTCTTCATGCAGGTCTTAGAATACCTGATAAAACTACAGAGTGGCACCTAGTGGATAGAATATCAACATAATCTAAATTGTCTTTGAGAAGTATCAAGAAATGAAAGAAGTCACTTGAGAGGAAGGCCTGGAAACCCCCAAGCCCTGGACTCCTGTCACAAAGCAGGGCATAGTGAACCTGTGAGATCTCATAGAAAAAGGATGCTGTTTAAATACATAAGCAGAAATCTGGTGTGATGCTCTTGAGTCTAGGTCAAAGCCTAGTTCTCCAGCTCATTCCCATTCTGAGAAGTGTCTCTCATGTTTAAATAACAAACTGTCTCCATTTGTATCATTATACAGGAATCCTTGATTTGCCTCTGAGACCAAGGCATTTGAAAATTTCAGCAGATGAATGCTGGACTCTGGATTGTGCCTATATAGCATAAATATCTTGACTACACAATGTTGTCCATATAAAAGAAACACATTGTCCACATTAAGTTACATTTTTTTGGATGTAAGTAAGGAAAACCAAAGTGACCACTGGGTGCAGAATATAAAAGACTTTCATGAGGTTAAAGGGCTAGAGAAATCCAACAGTGGGCTCAAAATGACTGCACATGGTATCAGAGAAGTCATGGTACTACACTCATAGAAATACCTGATTCTCTACAAGGGTTCTAGAGTAGAGTTTAAGACTGCTGCGAAATGCTGAGAATGTTTATACTGTGCCAGCTTGCTGTTGTTAACACCGTCTTACATTTTCTTGACTGCCTTGTTTTGATGAAGAAAGTACTTAGTAGCTGTCATTCAGCACCTAGAATAACTCTATCAAACACCTCCTTCTTTCTGGCTGCCTTGAGTGTGAAACTTCCAGCTAGGCAGTAAGTAGCTTCTTCTGCAGTTGGCAGAATTTCACAGGAAAATTTGACTGCTTTGGACATTCCAGCTCCATTTTAAGTGCATCTCATTTACCTGAGAGAGCTAGTGGAACTCTGCCTAAGCCGGAAACAATATCCCTTAATTCGGATGGCTTTATGATAGTCAGTGCTCCTCTAAACAGTTGGTGGTGGCTTCAGAGACCTTTTTTTTGTGGTAAGATAAACCTTGTACTGTACATGGCATTAATCTTTCTGCAGTAATTATTACTTAGAACATTTTGTGGTGTCTCTCCCCCAAAATTAAGCAGAAAATACATGGTTCAATGCAAAACTTGTGTTTGGTTTATATGTGAGACCCATGAGTCATTCATATGGGAGGTGGAATTACAAGCTTTAAACATGGTTTTCTGGTGTGTGGAATTTTAACATGTGCACTTTGGCTTTTATAAATGGGATATTGCTTGGTTTTGTGGGGTTACATAAGAAAATGTCCTCTTCTGTGTCCTCCTACCTCCCTCATTTCAGTGCTACAAAATTTGACCTTAATAAAAACGTTCCCCAAATGGTTCTATTTGTCTATTTTTGTCTTTATCGTAGGTAGAGAAGGCTAGACTGCTTGCTTGAGGAGCTCAAAGACTAATCTCAGCTGCTTTCCCAGCAACAGCCAGGGCTTGGCAAAGAAGTGTCTGGGTAATTCCAAGAAGTACTCGAGAGCATAAGTGATGGATAGCCAAGATGATGAATTTGGTTGGGGGACTACAGAAAGATTTCCAGAAAGCTGTCAAGGGTTGAGCAACAAAGATCTTGACACTTGAAAGCGTGCCAGTCGTAACACTACCTGCTGTGAGGAGCCAAGGCACTTGATACTCATATCTCAGAAGTTGCACACTAGCTGCTGCATCTCTGGCCACTGGCACTCAGCAGAGAGCAATAAACCTGTTGACCTGGACCATAGAGCTGTGAATTTCTTGTTTTACTAGCTTGTCACCATATGCTCCTAGTTCTCAAAGTGTAGAGTTACAGGACTTTGGAGTTTGATATTCTAGCCTACCTATCCCTGGCACTGAAAATTTAAGTCATGCAAATATTAAATGGGGCTTTTCCATACCTATTTATGAATGGACTTTACAGTATAATTAGCCTACCATTGGTGATATCAGAAATAGTCTCCTTTTGATGCTGACCTCATCTTGCTGTCATTCATTGTATATATACATATATATAATTATATATAATTTTATGTATAGTTTTATTTACAGATATAATTATATATAATTTTATTTATATACATAATTTTAATTAATAAAATTTGTTGTTGACACTTTCATGCATGTATACAGCCCATACTGATTATTTTTCGCCCTCATCCTCTCTTAACTCTTTCTGGTCCCAGTGTGCACACATCTCTCCCCACACATTTCTTTATCACATCCCTATTTGTTTATTTTGTAATCCACTAATTTAATCATGGCCATGGGTTTGGAGTTATGTATTAAAGCCCAGTGAGCTCAGCAGTTTGTCAACAACTAAAGAAAGTGATTTGCCCTCCCCTAGAATCTGGTATTAGTTCAACATTAAGGGGAATGGCCCCATGAGCCCTTCCTTCATCCTTTACTGACCCAGTGTTATGCAGGCCCAGTATAAGGAATTGCAGCTGGTGAAAGATCATGATTACAACAGTTATGATCTGCCTTCAGAGTAGCATTTTGTAGCTCTTTTCCCTATTTTGCAGCTCCCTCTCATTCTTCCTATGCTTCTTCCACAGTATTTCTGAGACTTAGAGGTAGCTAGAGTTTTCCTGCCTGGCCCATGGTCAGGACAATTCTCTCTCACCCGCCAGTCCCGCAGCCGCTCAGACCCAACCAAGTAAACACAGAGACTTATATTGCTTACAAACTGTATGGCCATGGCAGGCTTCTTGCTAACTGTCCTTATATCTTAAATTAATCCATTTCCATAAAATCTATACCTTGCCACGTGGCTTGCAGCTTACCGGCATCTTCACATGCTGCTTGTCATGGCGGCGGCTGGCAGTGTCTCTGACTCAGCCTTCCACTTCCCAGAATTCTTCTCCTCCTTGTCCCGCCTATACTTCCTCCTTCCTGACTACTGGCCAATCAGTGTTTTATTTACTAACCAATCAGAGCAACACATTTGCCATACAGAACATCCCACAGCAGGTATAAGCATTTTATTTAGAGCTATGCCCTTATTAAGCACCCATTCTCAGCATTTTTGCCCTTTATGAGACCCTACATTCAGTTCTGTGCACTATAAAGAGATGCTCTGAATAATGTCGAGAATAATTTTTTTATGAGTATTGCAGCCATGTCTTAGTTACGGTTACTATTGCTCTGAAGAGACACCACGATCATGGTAACTCTTAAAAGGAAAACAGTTAATTGAGGTGGCTCGCTTATAGTTTCAGAGTTTCGGTCCTTTATGACAATAGCAGGGAGCATGACAGGGTTACAGGCAGACATCTGTGCTGGCTACATCTTGACTTGCAGGGAAGAGGAAGACAACTGACACCCTGGGAGGTATCCTGAGTATAAGAAACTTCAAATCCCACCCTCACAGTGACATACTTCCTCCAACAAGGCCATACCCACTCCAACAAAGACACACCTTTTAATACCTGCCACTCCCTATGACATTATAGGGGCCAATTACATTCAAACTACCCCAGGTGGTTTAAAAGAAAATATTCCCCAAATGGAGCGGCACTATTAGGAGATAGGGCCTTGTTGGAGAAGGTATGGTCTTGTTAGAGGAAGTGTGACACTGTGGAGATGGGCTCTGAGATTTCTTACATTTTCACACCATGCCCAGTGAGTCAGTTCACTTTCTCTTGCCTTTGGATCAAGATGGAAGGACTCTCAACTCCAGCATCATGTCCACCTGCATGCCACCTTGCTTCCTGCCATGACAATATTGAACTGAACTTCCGAACCATAAGTGAGCCAGCCAAGTTAAATAGTTAAACTAAACCTCTAAACCCTAAGTGAGCCACCCCAATTAAATGTTTTCCTTTGTAAGAGTTGCCGTTGCCTGGTGTCCCTTTACAGCAATAGAAATCCTAACTAAGACAGGTATAAATAGAAATATTTAATATACATTTTAATTATATGCCAACGTCATAAAACAATATTAGCAAGCCCCCCTTGCCAAGCCTATGGATTTCTCAGTTATGGCTTGCTGAGTGGATTTATAATATCAGCACATGTTCTAAATCCATGAAGGAGGTCTCAAAACCAAACAGAGAATGGTTGTTTGCCCATAGAGCAACCATGCCTATACTGCACAGAGGAGTTCATAAATTGCCTCGGAAGTTGATTTTTTTTTTAGTTTATAGTATTCACAGCTGAATAATATTAATGAAGCCATGAATAGCCCATTCTGTCTCTTTCTTAGTTAGCCAACAAGGAACAAGCTTCCATAGCAGGCCCAGATTGCTTTCTCTATATCTTGTAACCAAGGTATCTAGAGTCTTAAGCAATAGATGTTATATACTCTAGGAATGATGAGCAAAGAGTAGAACTGAGGGGAGATCTCTGGAGTCTCTCTTAACAACAATAATTCTGTTATGTCAAATCCAACTCTGCCTTCCAGAGGCAGCGTTGTCATACCATGCAGAATATCTCTCTATAACCTTTCTTTAATTATTTAACTGGGTTACAACATAGCACATGATAATTTGATTTTTTTGTATACCCTCCATTTTTATATAATCTATCAACCTCCTGTCCACAGTCAGCACTCCTCTCCTCCCTACTTAGGCAATTATTCCTCCACTACCTGCTTCTCTTTTACCAGTATTATTTGATCCCTAACATCTCTTAAGGCACCCATCAGTATACCTTCCTATTTTTCTGACTTCTGTAGGTGCTGTTGCTTAGTAAATAAAGCAAGATAGTCAAAGCTATGAATACCATGAGAAAGAGAATGTGATATTTGTACTTCTGAGCTGAGCCCAGATTGTCTCACTGAATACTGTATTTTTCATTTCCATCAATTTCCCTGAAAATATCATATTTTCATTGTTCTTTACAAACTAAATAAAATTCAGTTGTTTATATGTGCCCTATTTTCATTATGCATTCTTAATATGATGGCCATTTAAGCTCTCATTTCTTGGTTTTTGTGACTAGAGCAGCAGTGAACATTGACATGCAGTATGTTTATAGTATGCTATAGAGTCCTTCAGAAATATGCCCAGTAGTGGAATATCTGGGTCATCTATTCTACATCTAGTTTTATGAGAAGCATTCAGACTGATTTCCAAATTAGCAGCAAAATATGCGTCCCCTTCCCCGACATCCTTGCCAAAATTTGTTGTCATTCATTTTCTTAATAGTGGCCATTCTTTGTGATATGGGATTTTAAGACAGTCTGAAGCTGCATTCCTAGTAGTTAAGGATATGGAATAATTTTAAATGTATTTCCTAGATATTTTTTCCTCTGATTGATTGTTTGTTTGTTGTTGTTTTGTTTTGTTTTTTGTTTGTTTGTTTTTTGAGACAGGATTTCTCTGTGTAGTCTTGGTGCCTGTCCTGGATCTCACTCTGTAGACCAGACTGGCCTCGACCTCACAGAGATCCTCCTGACTCTGCCTCCCGAGTGCTAGGATTAAAAGCTTGTGCCACAACCACCTGGCCTGTTTGTTTGTTGAGAACTTTTATTAGTTCCACAGACTATTTTAAAACAAGACTATTTGTTTTTTGATGTTTAATTCTGTAGTCATTTGTATATTTTAGACACTCATTCTTTTCTAAAGAACAAATGCAAGGATTTTCTTCAATTCTTTCAGCTGCCTCTTTAATTGACTGACAGTTTTCTTTGTTGTACAGAAGCTTTTTAGTTTCATGAGATTCTGCTCTCTTACGTTCTAATATTCTCCTTAACACCATTACCCTCACTTCACATTCTTTGCTTGTGCGGCAAGAAATGACTAAAAGAAGAGTGTCTATAACCACAATTTCTACATTAAGAGCACAATGCACTATACCCTGTCTCAGAAAATTCCACTCAACTGTAGAAGCTAATATGCAAAGTACACAACACATATAATTTTGGCAACATTCAACATTAAAACTATACCAGCTTTGTTAACAGGAACATAATAAAATAATAAAAATAATTAATCTTTTGCTTGAAAATGCAGTAATAGTGACCATAAGAACAGTAAGCAATATATGGACTAAGAAATTATACTTTTTAAAGATCTGCATCTGTTTTATAGATATAGGGATATTGCTAGTAAAAAATATTTTTAAGACATGAAAAGGCAAACACTAATTGATTACAAGGATCTCATTTATTAACCCTGCAATGCATGTATGAATTCCAGAGCATTTAAATATCAAAATCTCTCACTAAATATTGTTTCAGGACAATATACATAATTTGCATAAATTACTTAACTAATTTTATCCTTTGCCAAATAAACCAAGAGCATTAGAAGTAGTCATATTATCATGGTAACAGTTGTCTTTCTCAGTAAGTCAGACTGTAGTCTGAAGATTTCCTGTGTCCTGGCCTGCCGGTGGTCGAGACAAATCTCTCCCACTCCCGTGCACGGCCATGGCTCAAACTTTTTGCTGGCTAGCTCTTATATCTTAAATTATCCCATAACTATTAATCTATGTATTGCCACATGTACCATGGCTTTGCCTGTGTCCCATTACATGTTGTTCCTTGGTCAGCTTGCTGGCATCTGTCTCTGTCTTCTTCCTGTCTCTCTCTTTGAATTTCCTGCCTGCCTCTAAGCTCCCTTGGAATAGGCCAAATGGCTTTATTTATCAACCACAGAGCAACACATATTTGCAGTTTACAGAAAGACATTCCCCCATCAGTCAGCACCAAGCATTTTTTTAGTCTTTCTTTTTTCTTTATGTGTGTGTGTGTGTGTGTGTGTGTGTGTGTGTGTGTGTGTGTGTGGTTAATTTCTTTTGGTTTTTGTTTTCTGAGATGGGGTCTCACATAGCCAAGCCTGGCCAGGAACTCCTAATCCTCCTGCCTCAGCCTCCTAAGTGCAAGGTGTGCAGGCCCATGGCCACATACCTACAGATCTATATGTCTAAAAATAAGAGTGCATGAATAACAAAGCTAACTCTAGAAGTTTCTAATGCAACATTGCTCTATTTATTTATATTCATCTTACTGTGGTGGTGAAAACTAAACTCAGACTTCAACAAAGTGAGCTTGTTTTACAAGATGTTTAGACAAAGTCAATAGCTCATGCAAAGTTCATAGGTAGGGAGAAAAGTTGGTAACTTTTTGTGTCTTTTGTTTTGTTTTGTTTGGGTTTTCTTTTATCATTTTTGTCTGTTTGTTTTTATTTTGTTATTATTGTTTGTTGTATCTCCTTGATTTTGTTGTTGAACTTGCATTTAAACCAAAACCATAAAAATGCCAATGGAAAAGGAAAGTCAATTTACATAGGAAAAAAAAAAACAACACTATTCAGAACCAAGCTATCCCACCTGATGTCAGCAATGATACCTGATGTCAGCAATGATATAGACTGTGGTGATATTGTGTCCCCCAATATATTGTACACCTTAATAAATTTATCTGGGGTCACAGAACAGAACAGCCACTAGACAGACGTAGAGGGCGAAAAATGGTGACACACACACCTTTAATTCTAGCATTCTAGAGGCAGAGATCCATCAGATCTCTGTGAGTTCAAAGCCACACTGGAAACAGCCAGGCATGGTGACACACTCTTGAAATTTCAGGAAGTGATGGCAGGAAGCAGAAAGGTATATATGGCATGAGGACCAGGAACTAGAGCCTGGTTAAGCTTTTACGCTTTTAGCAGCAGTTCAGCTGAGATCCATTTGGGTGAGGACACAGAGGCTTCCAGTTTGAGGAAATGAGATCAGCTGAGGAATTGGCAAGGTGAGGTCAGCTGTGGTTTGTGTTCTGTCTCTCTGATCTTCAAGTATTCACCCTAACACCTGGCCCTGGGTTTGTTTTTATTAATAAGACCTTTTAAGATTCATGCTACAATAGACTGATGAAATGTACTCATGGAATGAGGTGACTGCAACTGAATTTGAGAAAAATAAAAAGCAAAAAATGAACAATAGTAAGAATTGGAGCCCATCGTGTAAATCATGGCACATTTATTCAAATTGTATTTTTCTTACTTCCTGAACAGGGCCTCTGAGACTTGCTTTTTAAGATAGATAGGTGTAAGACAACCAACAATTAAGACAGTAAATGAAGGAAACAATTGCACACCATTATCAATGTGGGAACAAAGAAGGTAGAGCCCCTGAACTTTGAGCATTTTATTGGAGTCAGCCAACCTTTGTTTGTTACTGCTTTACTCTTTGGTTTTTAAAATATTTTATGTGTATTTATTTATTTTAGAATTACACTCTAGCTGACTCTTTCGGCAAAATTGCTATGTAATCAACTCTTCTCGCATCAAAGTCGGGACCTTCCTGGCCAAGTCTCCTGAGTGCTAGAATTGCAGATGTGTGTCCTAGTACATGGCTTTGCCTCTGGTTTATTTCAATTTTTATTTCACAAGTGAAAATTAGATATGATTTGAGGCATAATATAATGTTTTGATACTTGCATACACTGTGGATTGATAACAGAGGATTAATTAACATCCGGGTCACCTTAAATATTTATTGTTTCCTCATGAAAATCATTAAAGGACTCTTCAGTTGTTTTGATATATGTGTTGACTCTGGTTTATGTATTATACTGCAGAACCCCAGACCTTATTCCTGATACACTGCTACCAGTCTGTAGTCATTTACTGTATCTTATGACTCTGTTTTCATTAGCAACAGTTCAGAATGTTTACAACAGGCCTATTTCCATGCAGCACACTCTGAAATGGTACAGCTTCTCATTGATGGGAGCCATGTGTTTTAAATGCAAGAGACAGTCAGGCATCTGACACTGTACAGCTTCATTTCAGTTGAGGAAAAGAAGTTCTGAAGTTATGAGAAACTGAAAAATTACAAATTTCAGTATCCATTTCTCTCTCCCTCCCTTTTTTTGTTTTTGTTTTTGATGTTTTGTTTGTTTGTTTGTTTGTTTTCAGTCGGGGGGTTCAAAGACAGGTTTCTCTGTGTATCTTTGGATCCTATTCTGGAACTCACTCTGTAGCCCAGGCTGGCCTTGAATTCACAGAGATCCACCTGCCTCTGCCTCCCAAGTGCTGGGATTAAAGGCATATGCCACCATCGCCTGGCTCATCAATTTCTCTTATAAACAGAAAAAAATGTGAGATTTTAATTAAATTATATTACTTTCCTGAAAGTAGTTTCTGATATGGTTGTCTTAATCTATACTTGAGTCGCACACTCACCTAATTCCTTAAAATATTGTTTAAAGGAATATTTTTGTTCACCAGGAGTCAAATTTTCAGGAGAATCTTGGATCAAGGCTGGCAACAAAATAGGAAGCTAAGTAAACTGGCCAGAGTGGAGAAAACAGTAAGTGTTTAGAGTGATTTATTCTCAAGACATTATAATCCCAAGGCCCTTGTGTCTAGTTACATTAAAGATATTGAAAAATTTACATTCAGACAAAAGTAGTTTGCTTTCTATTGTTTAACACTTAATTTTGCTTCAATAGTCTCACATGACCACTAACAATACTGTTTTACTATGATAAGAGATTTTTGAAAAAAAATGATCAAAACATTTTTTATATTTTTCTGGTTGTTGATATTAGATATTGTTTTTTAATTTTGTTTAGAATTTGTGTGTCTGTTTAACAAAAATAAAGTAAATTAAAATGCCATTTGAGATGTCATTTTTTTATTTTAATTGGTCTTATATTTAAATTTTTGTCTGTTTGATTTTTTTCTCCTTTTATTTATTAGCCTAAACCAAAACAATACCAAAATTATATTGAAATCACAGGGGTTCTGGACCTCAGGAGGAAGGCACTGTTTTTTCTTTGCAGGGTTCTGATGGTATAATTTCAGAATAAGTATTATAGAGAGAGGTAATTTCTAAGAGTGACCCATCAGAAGTAAACACTTCCCTGAAGACCTTCTTAGGACTGCCGAATCATATTGCTAAAGAGAATCAATGCAGCATTATGGAAGAAAAGGAAAAATAAGAATAATAATTATATTTGGGAAAACAAAAGTTTATGATCCATTTGAAATAAAATGTGAATGCATAGCAAAGAGAATTAGATTCATTTATTAATGCATCTATCCCAAGATGATTGCATTCATATTCGCCCAATTAATTTTCTGCCATAGATGGCCAGCAAGACAATGCGTGAAGTGCTTCTTTTGCAACTCTGAAAGCCTAGGTTTAATCCCTGCCACCTATAGAAAGCTGGAAGGAATGAACTAAATCCTGGAAGTGGTCTTCTGATCTCCAGACACACAGCATGGCATGTATGCACACACAACATGTCATACACATATATAATAATATATATATGTATTGATTTATTGACATCTGTAGTAGAAAATGAAAAGTCCATAGTATACATAGAGCTATTTACCAGCACCTATATCAACTGCTTCATGTGGGAGTTTTTGTTGATGTTTTTCTACATTACTCAGATACCACCTTGTTGGTGAAAGTCTGGCCACGGAAATTGTCAATAATTATCAGAATCTCAGCTATTCTGTTCATTTTCAAAATGAGAAAATAAGAAATTAAAGGGCTTTTATTTTGTGTGCTGTGTGATTCTTGGTTGGGATAAGATAGGATTCATAAATTTAAATGTTCTGAGAAATAAAATAGAGCTGCCCTCTAGAGAAATAATATAATGCAAAAACAGACAGATTAAACAGAAATAAATATACTGGCTCCCAGACATCTTGGGGTCAGACCATAGACTGATCTTTCCATTAGTTTTGTTGCTTTACATTTATTTGTTCAATAACCTAATGAGTAACTTTATTTATAATGATCTGACTATTTTCCTATTCAGTAATATCTCTACTATTCCTCTATCTTGAAATTAGTGTTTGACATAATTGAAGAGTATAAAATTAGTTATACACACAAAAAAGGATTCTTTATAAGTTTTTCATGCCAATTAAAGAGACAGAGCAAATATTTACAGAGATTCATATGATGTCACTTTGGGAAATGGAAATGAATGGAAAAAAAAAACGAAGCATTCTGTTGCTGGAGAGCTTCTCTCCAGCTCCCAAGTCCCGCCAGTCCCTGGTTCCCTGACTGAACCCGTTCATAAAATAAACACACAGACGCTTACATTATTTAAACTGCTTGGCCATTAGCTCAGGCCTATCATTGTCTAGCTCTTACTCTTATATTTAGCCCATTTTTATTAATCTCTACTTTGCCACGTGGCTCGTGGCTTACCGGTACTTTACATCTTCCTTCTCCTCGCCGCGGCTCCAGGCAGTCTCCCTATCCTTCCTTCCTCCTCAATTCTCCTCTCTGTTAGTCCCGCCTATACTTCCTGTCTGGCTATTGGCCAATCAGTGTTTATTGACATATAGCGATATCCACAGCACATTCTCTTGTTTTCTAATGATTTAGTCATATTTAGCTATATGGTATGTCTATAAGGAGGTATTTTCATAGTGTGTAAGTATCTAAGAAACCAGAAATGGGTGATGAATTCTCTAGATCTGGAGTTATAAGTAGTCATGAGTCACCGATATAAGTACTGGAAACCAAGCCCCTGTTCTCTGAAAGAGCAAGTACACTCAAACACCCATTCATGTCTCCAGCCTCCTGTTGTTATTTAGAGCACCATTGCTATTGGATCCATGAGCTTTTAACGTGCTCATTATAAAGTGGACTTGGTTAAGGTTTTCACAATTTGGATGTGCTCTTATTTTTTCCTTTCCTACTTGTGGTGGTATTGTGTTCCCCAAAATATTGTGTATGCTAATAAACTGACCTGGGGTCAGAGACAGAACAGCCACAATATTAAACATAGAGGTTAGGCAGTGGCAACACACTCCTTTAATCCTAGCATTCCAGAGGCAGAAATCCATCTGTTCAAGGATACGGCCAAGCATGGTGACTCACGCCTTTAATCCCAGGGAGTGGTGGTAGAAGGCAGAAAGGTATATAAGGCATGAGGACCAGAAACTAGAAGCATTTGGCTGGTTAGGCATTTGGCTGATTAAGCTTTCAGGCTTCTAGCAGCACAGTTCAGCTGAGATCCATTCGGATATGAGGACACAGAGGCTTCCAGTCTGAGGAAACTAGACCAGCTGAGAAGTTGGCCAGGTGAGGTTAGCTGTGGCTTGTTCTGTCTCTCTGATCTTCCAGTGTTCACCCCAATAACTGGCCCCGGATTAGTTTTTATTAATAAGAACTTTTAAGATTCATGCTACACCACTTTCTATCCTCCTTTCCCTTCCCCCTTCTTTCCTCTTCCCCCATTCTCTTCCTTCACTTTTTCATTTTCCTTCCTTCTAGTTCTTTTATTCTTGAAAAATTTAGTCATAAAGCACTGAATCAGATGTGTCTTCACATTCAGGAGGAAAAGAACAGTAAGAATAAGGTCCAGAGCTTCACAGCAGTAAGGGTGACTTATTACAATAGTCAGGAATATCTCTGTAAGCTTGATTCTGAAAACCAAAGGCTTACTTTGGTGAGGAATCTGCCTCAGCATGTTTGCTGCTTGTTCCTGAGAGTGGGATCAGAAACCAAGCAGAGTGAGGGGAGTTCTTGAAACGAAAATTTCCCCAGGCTAGCAAAGGACAAGAGCGTCCATTTACAAATTTGGTGGTGATAGTGGGAAGCATGTGGGGTGGGGAGGGTAATAACAGTGATGGGGGATGATTTCACAGCCATCAAGAGATAGATGGCGATCAAAACATTTATATAATATGGAAGATAATAAAATCCATTTGCTCACTACGAAAGAAGAAAGCACAAGTCTAACCGAAAAGTTTGGTTTTGAACTCTATTTAAGAGGAATAGCATCAATGAATTGATTTTTATGAATAGACAGATAGGTCATAGATAGATAAATAGCTAGATATAAATAGATAATAAATAGGTAAACATAGATAGGTAAGTGGATAGATAGATTGATGATAGATGACAGATAGATAATAGAAAAATCGAGTGAGATTAGAGATAATTGTGAGCACATATACAAAGAACTACTCCAGAGCTGTCATTTTAAGAGAGCTCAGAACAGTTGTTTCCTTACAGTGCTGACTTCATCTCATCTCTAGATCTTTGTTTCTAAGCATTGTTCTCCACTCTAAGCACAGAGGATATCAGGGTTACATGAGAAAGTATGAGAGTATAAAATATGTGTTTGAAATCAACACCCTTATAAGAGCTTTTTCCGCAAAATCTGGAACAATTTACTGAAATGTTAAGTCCCAAATATAATGAATTTAGATGCAATGAAATGAATTTCAAACCATGAGAACATGTTTATTTGAAAATCAAAGGCATAAATGAATGGCAGAAGTGTTACTTATTTTGTAATTTAAACTACTAATTTCATAATTGTTGGCAAAATTTTTAAAAGGTCTTGATTTAAAAAGCACCATGCTAAAAATTAATTCAACTAAGGTAATCTGTACTCAGTCTCATAGAACAGTAATATATGTTTAAAGTACCACCAACAAAAACATATTAATTGAATGGGAGAAAAACTTGAAGATGAAAAATTCAGACAATTCTACGTTACTTACAAGCAAGATGATTGAAATTATTTAACACCTGATATATGACAATGAAAAAATCATGATAACATTTGATAACTTTCCTATCAAACTTTAATAACTTGAATCAAATAATGAAGATAATCAGAGTAATGTTTGAGGCATAATCTGCAAAATAAATTTCTTATTACCTTTAAAATAATAGTCACAGAAGACAAAGGTAGAAAAAAATGAAATTAAAGTCAGAAATTATACAATAATAAGATTTGAAGCCTTGTGTGAGTTAGTTCAAATCATTATAAGTAAATGCTATTTTGAATTTTATGGTATTGAAGAAGAAATTGTTTGTAGGAAATACACACTGAACTTATTAGCAGTAGCAGATCATGACCTGCTAAACCTCAAAAACAAATATTGTATTTCTTTAAGATTATCAAAGAGTTAAATATTTTCAAATTTCAAATTGAAGAGACCTTATACCAAAACATCAAGGGATTGGGGGATTAGTGGTAACCAACATTTCCCTAATTGGATTTAAGACTTGCTCAACAGTAAGAAACATGTATTGTACTGGTATCTATCTTACTACTCAGCACAAATAAAGTCATGGTTAATAAAGAACAACCTAAAAACATCAGTTTGCTAAACCAGCATAATCTCTAACAGCAATCTACAAACTTTTGTTATTATAACCATAGATAAGTATAGTCTTCTCTGATCAAGGAAGTATCTTTCTGTGACAGATAGAGACAACTACATAAAACCACAACTGCTGTGGGATGTTCTGTATGGCAAATGTGTTGCTAATAAAACACTGATTAGCCAGTGGCTAGGCAGGAAGTAGGCAGGACTAACAGAGAGAATTAAAAGAGCAGGAAGGCAGAAGGAGTCACTGTCTGCCAGCCAGCAACCGCCAGGACAAGCAGCATGTAAAGATGCCGGTAAGCCACGAGCCATGTGGCAAGGTATAGATTTATGGAAATGGATAACTTAAGATATAGGGACAGTTAGCAAGAAGCCTGCCACGGCCATACAGTTTGTAAGCAATAGAAGTCTCTGTGTTTCCTTGGTTGGGTCTGAGCGGCTGTGGGACTGGCAGGTGAAAGAGATTTATCCTGACCGTGGGCCAGGCAGGAAAACTCAAGCCACACACAACCAATTAAAATGCAGAGTTATGGAAGCCAGTCAGAGTGGATAAATACATCTCCAGAGCACTCAGGCACTTAAGGTTGGGGAGTCACTGCAGAAGAGGGATCAGAATGATTGGAAGGGTCAGGGGATCTGTGTGTTTGTAGGAGATTGTGTCCTCTAGGAATTTCAGAAGCTACACTCATGAAGTCTTACCAACATGACTAGCCAAACATGAGTTGAACAGAGACAACAGCAATGTGCCCACACTGTATAGAGAACAGCCCAAGGGACTTCAACAAAGACATGAAGCAACAGAGTAAAGCTGAGAGCGGAAGAGGTGTTCTTCCCCAGGGAAAGGACCACCGATTGGTTGTCCAGTGCCAAATGGTCAGCCATGAACACATAAATACAAATAACATTCTACGGACAAAAAATGTATATTTAGGAATATATATATATATATAACATATATAAATATATATTTATAGGTTTATATGCATGCATGCATGCAATAATAGTTTTAAGCAAAAAAGGGCCATGAATATGAAAGACAATGGGGAGGGGTATATAGGAGGCTTTTGAGAGAGGAAAGGTAAGGACAAAATTTTGTAATCATATTATAATCTCAAAAAATTTTTTAAATGTATATGGCTTTCTGAATTCCTTAGCATGTATCAAGTGAAACTGTTGTAGGCCTTTATCTTATTTTAAAACATAAGTAATTTAAATCTTTAACTGAGTGTGAAAATATTCCTAGATACTGAAATATAATGTGTTTTTTGTAACAATGTGAGGAAATTTTCCAGCATACTATTTGTTAGCTAAGAAAAAGTGGGGCACAAAGTATATAATGTTCATCATTCTTTCTTATGATCTCTATCTCTCCTTTTCCTTCAACCACTTCCCCCCTTACCTACTCTACAGTTAAACTATTCTGTGCATTTTCAGTTCATTTTATTGTGTGATATTGGGTTTGTTAAGTGTCCAATGTTATACGTACTTATAAAGTTAATTGCTTTGTGTGTTGCTTTGAGACAAGGTCTTACTATGTATCCCTGGATGGCTTGAAGCTTAATATGTAGGCCATGCTACTCACAGTCTCACAGAGATATGCCTTCTTCTGAGTTCTGAGTGATGGAATTAAAGGTGTGTGCATAGCACTAGTTTCAGCTGTTGTTTTGACTTATGTCTCTCCAGTTATTTTTAATTGTTATATATTAGATTATAATTCACAAAGGGCTATACCAATTTTATACAATGAAAACTCACATGAATAGATGTATTTGGTCAGTGAAATTTGCTAATGAAGAATCATAGTCTAAACATTTAGACTTATTTTCTGTACATATATATATATATATATATATAATATTCATTGCATGGCACAAAGAGACAAAGAATTTAGTACATTTTCACAGAGTTTTACTTTGAAATTTTAAAATTGTCATTCTCTTCTCTTTCGCTCTCCCTCCTCTCTCTGTGTTTGCATGTGTATGAGCAAGTAGGTATCACACGTGTGTGTGTGTGTGTGTGTGTGTGTGTGTGTGTGTGTGTGTGTGTTAGAGCATAATTCCATAAAACTGATTCTCTCCATGATGTGGATTCAGGTGACAAGTCTCAGATCCTCAGGTTGGTCTAAAGGCTCTCGTACCCACTGAGCCATCTTATGAGCCTTCAAAGAAATTTCTAAGAATTATTTGCACTTTGTATACTATGAGTAAATCAATATCCTATCAATAAAGCAAACTGTGATGCCTCACACCTCTAATCCTGGCATTTAGAATGAAGAGGAAGGAGAATTACCACAAATATGAGGCTATCCTTGTCTATATAGAAAAATCTTATTTCAAAAGAAACCACAAAAATACTTTGTCAATAATATCTTACTCAGTGAAACATCAGTAGGGGCTATAAAGGCAACATTTCTTTCTTGCACTTTAGAGCTGAATACATAAATACTCTGACATTTCATGTGTCACTAATTATTTTTCCATTTTGCTTAATCTTATCACCCTGGGTAAATTGTCAGATACTTGCATTTAGAAACATGGGTTGTATGCCAAGGGGCCTGAAACACTTTAGGAATCTAATTTTCTTAACCTTATGTTACCTCTAACATTGGTATATTTTACTTCCATGAGGTCTCTTAACTTGATTGACATGTAGTGTAGTAAATTGCCTTAGCTCTTGAATACATTTTCTTGATTGTAGCCTCAAGAATTGCAGCCACTGATAAGTGAATATGCTTTGATTTTTCAGATGTAAATAGTCATGTAATTAAAGCAACCTTCTGTTATCCTTATTTGCTAGTGACAAGAAATAGTGTTTTATTTAGTACTGGAAATGGAAATTGCAATACATTATAAATGCATTTTTTCAGTCCGCTCTGGAGTAGCAAAATGTATCCATTATGTAGAATTTACCTTTTTAGGTTGCTCCCAAATATGATCATGTTTAGTGCATATCTATTTTTGAAGAGTTACTGACTAAAAATCTTGCTTTAAAATGTTCATATTGAAGACATCTAATCAATATACCGAATTGACCCAGAATCACAACAGGTTTGCAACATAAATCTCTTGGAAGACTGTAAACTGATAAGGACACTACAGAAAAGTAACTGGCAATTTCTGTCCAGATTTGAAAAGATGCCTTTGGACTTTCCCCTTCAGAGAGAGAGGATGTCCAAAGAGTCATGTGCACTTAAGTCATTTTTCTAAATAAATAGTTATTAAGGGTTGGGGAGATGAGTCAGTGGGTAAGGCACTCACAGGGAAAGGGAAGACTTCTGAGTTCCATGCCCAGAACACTTGTAAAGACGGATACAGGAATAAGTTTCCAACTCCTAAAACTAGATAGGAAGACAAGATAAAAGAATTCCCAGAAGCAAGCTAGCCTGGAGTATACAGGCAAGAGGAGACCCTGTCTCAAACAAGACGAAAGGTGAGAACTGACCAACACTGGAGGCTGTTTTCAGAGCTTCACGAGTGTTGTGGTATATGTGCACCCTCACTCACACACATATCCCCACCCCACACATACACACACATACATATACATGCATGCCACAAACACTCATACAAACATATACACACGTGCATTCATTCACACATACCCACAAACATAACATACATATGCACACACACATCACACACACACACACACACACACACACACACACACAAATTGAAACCTCAGCATTGGTATCCAAGAACTTCTGTAACAGGTTTTCTCAAAATAAGAGGTATTTCTTCTCTCACTAGCTGTCTGGGTGGTCATCCTCAGAATGTCTATTGATGACATAAGTTATAACTGTGCACATATAGAAATTATCTCTTCAGCAGAACACATTCTTTACCTGGGATTCTATGCTCCCAAAGGAGACCAAAGGGATAAAATATTTGTTGTTGGCAGGTTGTGGCAGCGCATGTCTTCAATCCCAGGACTCAGCACTCAGGAGGAAGAGTCAGGCAGATCTCTGTGAGTTTGAGGGCAGTCTGGTGCAACACGAATCTTAAAAGGTCTTATAATAAAAAACCTGTAGCCAGATATTGGGGTGAGAGCTGAAAGATCAGAGAAGCAGAACAGCCAGCTACTAGCTTACCTGTACAAAATCCTCAGCCTCAAGAAAGCAACTTTCTGTTTCCTCATGCCTTATATATCTGTCTGTGTCCTGCCATATTACTTCCTGGGATTAAAGGAGTGTGTCACCACTGCCTGGTTCTGTTTCTCTCATGTAGCCCAGTGTGGCCTTGAACTCACAGGGATCCAGATGGATCTCTGCCTCCCAAGTGATAGGATTAAAAATATGTGCCACCACTGCCTGGCCTCTATGTCTAATTTAGTAGCTGGCTCTGTCTTCTGTTTCCCAGGGAAGCTTTATTGGGGTACACAATATATCGCCACAGCCTGGTCTACAGTGTGAGTTCCAGGACAACCAGAGCTACACAGAGAAATCTTGTCTTGAAAAACCCATAAAACAAATTGCTGTTGATCTTGTTTTACTTACTGAAATCCAAAATGATAGTACATTTAAAATACTGGAGTTTGTGTTAGACCATTTTTGTCATAACACCCTTAGGAATTTGTCAACTAATAACAGTAACTTAGCACACAGTTGAAACATTTTGTATTCATCTACACCAGCATATTTGCAGAGTACTAGTAAATAACACTATTTATAAATAGAACCTGCTGTACTTACAGAAAATCCTCGCACATTTCTAGCCTCACTACACACTGGGGAATGTGCTCTCACATTAAGTCATAGAAATGTGTGCCGTTTTGGCAGCATTTGCTTATTGCTCAGCGGGCTGCCATCTTTTCACGTGTGTTACGCAGGACTTAGCTTGGAGACACTGTACCTTGTCTCAGTTCCTATGTGCAGAAATAGCAGGTATGTGTCAATATATCCAGATTTCATCTTTTCTCAAATTGACAAAAAATATTAACAGCAGATTTTTTTTGTATTTAAGGTTTGTGGTTTATTTCCAACAACAATTTGATCAGAAGTCAAACTACAGAGATAGCTTATAATATAAAACCTTGTCAAGACCAGAAGTAGTCAAAGGAAATTAAGAATATTTTGGCGGTTTTAATGCTATATCTATATCATTGGTATGATGTATGCATGGACAGAGCCAGAAAGTGTGTTTTGGTTTTGTGTTGTGCTTCTGTAAATGTGTGTGTGTGTGTGTATGTATATATATATATATATATATATATATATATATAGGTGTTTACTCACATATGCTCTTGCTATTCTTAATGCCTTTACTTTGAAAAAGCTATATTGAAGTATATGCAATAACTTGCCTACTTTAATGTGAATCATTAGATATATTTGGACATATATAAACATCCATGTTTCTATTAAAATAATTACAGGAACAAAAATGACTCGAACATTCTTCATATTGTTTTTAAGTGGTAGAACCACTTAGTGTGAAACTTACTTATCTATAAGTGAGCACATGACTGCATTGTAAATAATGGAGACATGCTGTGCAAGATATGTATAGAACTTGCTCATCTACCAAAACGTTTACACTCATTGAACAATAGCAACCTCCTACCCTTTAGCCTCTCAGCCTCTGCATATATATATATATATATATATATATATATATATATATATACTCTCTGTTTTTATGGGTTTGACTACTGTAGAGAGTTGTAGTTAAATCATGTAATACTCTGTCTCTGATGATTATTTCATTCAGCATTACATTTTCAGAAAGAGTTTAGCAAATGGCAAGAATCATCATCATCTTCTTTGTCTCCTTCTTCTCCCCCCCCTTCTCTGTCTCTTTCTCTCTCAATACATTGTTTCTTCTGGTTTTGAACTGGGGATTTTCTTGACTCAACCTCCTAGGAAATAGGTGAGATTCTATACAGTAGAATTATTAATATATAGTAGCATCATGTATCTTATAATGAGATGTTGTGTGATATCAGTCATTCTAATACTGAATTATAGCTGTAGTCCCCCTGTATGAAAACTAAATATTGTTTAATGCACCTGTGAAACATATTTTCTTTATCTATTCATGTGTAAATGGATAAGCCACAATTTCATTAAAATATATGAGCAGACTTTATAATTTTTGTGGGTTTTTTTGCTGTTGTTCTGATGTGATGTTGTATTTTTTGCTTGCTGGTTGTTTTTTGTTTTTTCCCCTTTTCTATTTTAATAAAAAGAAAAAAGAAAAAAGTTATAACTAATATAAGAAAAACTATATACAAATGTACAATAACTATATACCATATATATAAGCAATAAATACATAAACAATGTCTAGTCCATTTGCATTTAACAAATTCAGAGAAAAAAATTCCATTATCTATCCTATTTTGGTAAGTCCAAAATGTACCTGATTCACTTTCTATCCTAACTTATATTACTAACAGAACTATCTTATAATGTCTTTCAAATTTATACACTTACTCTTTAGTGAGTTTCTTTTCTGAAATTCTTAACAAGGAAAACTATAACTATCTAAACTTTAACTATAACTATCTAATCTTCAACTCCCTCAGAGACCCAAGAAGGAAATATTACCTAACAAAAATAAAAACAGGAAGTGCATGCAAGCAACTTCCAAAATAAAATGTGAGTTGACAGAAACAGCCAGCTGCCACCTGAGGTTTCTCTGCAGTGTTGGGGCATCATCTTTAGCCTATAGGCTTAGCGTATCTGACAGACTCATTTGTGAAGTAGGATGTACACAAGGTTAACAGTTCAACCTGTGAAAGCCCATGAACTGGTGGTTGTGGAGCCCCCATGGGACTGGATTAGGCTCTCTGGATATGGAAGACGGTTGTTTGGCTCAAACTGTTTGAGGGGCACCCAGGCAGGGGGGTCGGGATCTGTCCTTGGTCTATGGGCCGGCTTCTGGAACCTGGTGCCTGCGGTGTGACACCTTGCACAACCGTGGTGCAGTGGGAAGGGGCTTGGACCTGCCTAGGCTCAGTGTGCTGGGCTCTGCTGACTCCTCATGGGAGACCTCGATTTGGGGGATGTGGGGATTCGGGGTGGCTTGGGAAAGAGGGCTGGGGGGTGGGAGGAGGGAGGAGGGGGGAATCTGTGGATAGTATGTGGAGTGAGTAGAAAATTTCTTAATAAAGAAAAATGAAAGAAAAAAAAGATGAAAGCTAAAGAATATTCAGTTTTAAATTCCCATGAGGAGTTTTTGTGCTGTTTGTTTTTGAGAGAGAAAGACAATGTGAAGTTGGGTGGACAGAGAGCAGCGAGTAACTAGAAGGAATTGAGAGAAACAAAAGAATGTGATCAAAATATATTATATAAAAATGATAAAACAAAAAAGTAAAAATTCTTGAAAAGGTTAATTTTTTTACCCGAGAATATATTAGTTTCCACTTCCTTAGTCACAATTTTACATAAATATGTATACCAGTTTATTCATGTGTATGTAACAATAGATGGATATAAACATAGATGTTTAGTAATGTATAAAAAAGTGATTTTCAAAAACTACAACACATTTTCAAGCTTGTCTGAAATATTTAAATAATTTAGATAGTTAATGCATAGGTGATCATCAGAGTGAATCATAACCTAGCTGAGAATCTTGACAATTGGTGGCTAGCAGGAGAGGAAGAGTCGGTTTTCATCAGGTACATCTTCCCTGATAGGCTACTTGTACTCCAGTAGATGGTCTTAAACCAATTTACAAAGAAAGAAGTATGACTAAATAGATCTCATGGGTTTAAGAATAAAGAATAGAACAAATATAATAGGAGGAATAGTGGTGAGTGGATAGGTGAAGAACTGTACAGGAGGTTGTAGTGGTATTTGCTCTGCCCAAGACCTTGAGCTATAAGACCCTGAACGAGGTGCTGCTTCTTGCCATTGTAAGTGATCTCTTAAAAGGAAAGGGAGAAGAGGCAGGAGCCCTTTCTAGCTGCTTCTTGATTCCTGGTGTGATCAAACTGCCGGGTGGATTCATTCCTGGTCAGATCAGAGGAGGACTTCGGCTGTCTACTCAGTTTTGTATTCATGAGTGTATTTCCTCAATTCATCCTAAAAATCTTCCCTAGTACTCCTTAAGCAGACTCCTGTGGATTTCTCACATTAGGAGGTAGTGGGTTAGATGTGATCAAAACACATTGTGTGTGCATGATATTCACATTTGAAAAAAAAAAAA
>CABHPP010146493.1:38730-49456 GCA_902168425.1 Peromyscus attwateri | reverse complement strand
CACACACACACACACACACACACACACACACACACACACACACACACGTCTGGGGCCATAAATGAGAGAATATGTGATATTTATTTTTCTAAGACTGAGTTAATTCTCTTAGTATGTTTATCTACAGTTATATCCGTCACCCTGCAAATGAATAACTTCATGTTTCTTTAGCGCTATAAATACTTCCTTGTGTATACGAACTCCATCTGCTGTTTCGTTTCTCCATGGTCGGGCAGCTAGGCTGGTTGCGTCATGTAACCACGTGACTAGTTCTGCAAAAACATCGATGTGAAAGTTTCTCCACGATGTGTGGATTTGGAGTCTTTTGGATAAATATCACGAAGTAGAGTGTCTAGGCCATATGACAAATGGACTTTCAGTTTTGGAGGGAGAGTCAAGCTGACCTCCAGCGACAGATGTAGTTCCCATCCTCACCAGCAGGGTGTGGGGCTCCTTAGTCCTCACCCTCGCCAGCATTTTATTTATTTATTTTTGATGAATGCCATTCGGGCTAGGGCAAGGTGGAATCTCAGGGTAGTTTTCATCTTCCTTTCTCCGAGTGTAATGACATTTTCTTTAGGACATCCAAACCTAGATTTGAAGAACAGATCCCGGTGAGAAACAAGCGCATATAATACATAAAGGAGCCTTCCCTCCTCACTGCCTTCTCTCTCTCTAGTTCTTCCTTTATATCTTCTTTCCTCTCATTCTTTCTCATCTTCCCTGTGTCCCCTTCTCTCCTCCACATCTCTCTCTCTCTTTTTTTTTAAAGATTTATTTATTTATTATGTATACAGCATGTATGACTGCATGCCAGAAGAGGACACCAGATCTCATTATAGATGGTTGTGAGCCACCATGTGGTTGCTGGGAATTGAACTCAGGACCTCTGGAAGAGCAGTCAGTGCTCTTAACCTCTGAGCCATCTCTCCAGCCCCGACATCTCTTATCTATAGAGGTGTCTGTGTGGCTATAAGCAAGTGGTAATTATACATTAGATAAAGCTATTGGTATAGCTCTCTTATTGTTATTATTAACATTTACGTGTGGCCAGAGTCCCGCGAGAGTTGGGCGGGCGAGCCCGGAAGCATGGACCTACAACCTGGTCCACAACTCCATTCTCACGTGTGGTGCCTGGAGCTGGCAGTCCATCCTCCTGTTAGAAAATAAAGTCCGAGCAAGCAGACCAGGTAGGTATTCAGTCTTCTAGAACTCCTGGAGATTTTGTTAGGAAAGGAACACCCTAGTAAAAGACAGGATGCAACACTTCCTGTCGACTAGAGAAATTTTGGAATCCAGCCCCCGGAGCTGCCTCAGGAGCTTCTAGAACTATGCTCTGCCAGGGAGCAGCAGCAGAGGCAACAGGAGAGACTTCTTCCACTGAAGACTCTGACGCCACCGTACCAGTGGATGAACCGCTGTACTTCAACTCTTCTGTCTAGAACATTCACTGACGGGTAGATGGCATCATTAGAGGTGAACCGAGGGCCCAGAGACTGACCTTGAAGGTGAAGTCCCTAAGGAGGAACAGGGAGAAAGCCTCATTCAGTAGCTTGGCACCTACATTTGTATTTTGTTTCTGTCCTCTGACTGTGACATTCTGACTGTGAGACCAAGCCCTTGAGTGTACAATTCTTTCTGCTGGAGCTGAGTGAGTCACGGAGGAGCAACCACACTCCCTTTGCTGGTGTTGCAACAAACCACGGTGGCTTCTGTTGATAGACAGAGCTTTGCCCATTTACTGAATCTGCATGAGTTGAGGCTACCACCAGGGGGACCAATATCAGGCTGAGAAGCACTGGGTGTGACAGCCCTGTGAGCTGGGTTTCCGTTAGGATTTCCAGGTGTGTGCGTGTGTGTGCGTGCGTGCGTGCGTGAGTGTGTGCGTGCGTGCGTGCGTGAGTGTGTGCGTGCGTGCGTGCGTGAGTGTGTGCGTGCGTGCGTGCGTGTGTGTGTGTGTGTGTGTGTGTGTGTGCTTCTGTGGTGAACCCCAGCTGTAGTATCCCCAGGCTGCCTAAGCCTGCAGTAGTTACCTTCTAGAGCACATGGTGGTCCCCATACATACTAGAGGCTCCCTCTAGTAACAGGCATTCTTAGAAACCCGTCCTCTTGGCACTGCTGAAATTCTGATCATCTGGGAAAGGTTTACAAAACCATTTCACAGACTGATGCCAGTCATGTTGTTTCAGCCTCAGCCCTTTTCCTATATCGGCCCTGATGGCTAATGGGATGTGAGGTCTTATCAGGGTATGGCCCCCTGGAATAAAACACTCCTACCCACTGATCTGTGAGAAGCAGTTTTAAAAAGGAGAGAGACTCATCTGTGGAAAAATACAGTTAAAATAATATATTGACTATGTTAAACCTGCCCTTCAAATGGTTCAAATGATTTTAAAATGTATAATAATCATTGGCGTTGCAACTTTGCTTTCGAATTGTAACCAGTAGCTGCACTCAGTCTGACTTGGTATGATGTTATTCTCATACTACATAGGACAATCAAAACTTGAGGGTGATCCACTGAATTATGTCTCACCACAGGATATGCCCAAGTTCTGTCCTTGGGTACCTGCGAGTGTAGCTGTAGACAGCATGTGGCAAGTGTAATCAAGATCTGAGAATAGGTCAGCTCAAACTGAGAGTGGATTATGATGCAGAGGCACACAGGGGAGTGCGTTATGACATAAGGACTTGGACACAAAGATTGGAGTTCCATGTTTTCAAGTCAGGGTGCTAAAGGTTGCCTGCAGCTGCCAGAAGCCAGGAGAGTGGCAAAGGACACATTCTGTCTCAGTCCTCCAGAAGGAAGCGGCTGTGGGCTTGAGTTCTGCCTCCTGCATTATGCAAATAAAATTCTGTTGTTCTTAGGCCACCAAGTTTGTGGTCATCCCTTCTAGTATCCCCCTGGAAGCAAACACATTAGGTGAATTCATGACGGTGAAATACTGAGAGAGCAATCATCCATGAATGAAGCCAGTCAGTCGACGTGTGCAAGGCTTGGGACGTATAATGGTTCTCCCAAGATGGAGACCCATCTTACCCCATCTCATCAACTTATACAAATCAAATCCTCCTGAAAACACACTTTATGTTTCTACAAGGCCAACCCCAGGTCATCTGGTGATCACTTAGTTTTTTAAGTCCTGAAATAGTTTTTTTTTTTTTGGCTGGCACCAGTGGTTTCTATGAAGGTTGTTTGGGGAAAATTGCCATGAATTGCCAATAATCTTACTCACCTGTTGACATTGTATGCAAAGCTACCAGCCTTCCAGGCAAGACATGACCTCTGGAGAAGCAGAGGCAAGTCTGTTGTGGGCTGCCCTTTGACTTGAGACCTGCTCCACAGGTGGAAATCCACTCTTAGTACCATGAACCTGGTTGAAAGCCCATGGCTGGGGAAACCATAGGCCCAAGCAGGGAAGCTACTGCTACTGTTAACTCAGTGACAACCTGAGCCCTACAAGGCTCACATTACGCTAAGTGCAGTGAGAAGTCATGGCTCATGACTTCAATAGTTTCCTATTGCAGAGAGAGTAAAACAGGCACCTCTTCCCTGGATGTCTGGGCACTTCATGACTGGCACAGCCTTCTCTCCACACCCTCATTTACATTACTTGTGCCACAGATTTTACACCACAGGAGAGGAGAAGCCATAACTCTCTTGTTCACTTTTCTATTCTCAGAGCCTAGTAAAGGGCCTTGAACTTGATAGGGACTCAGAAGAAGTTTGCTGACACATGAGTTGACAGGTGAATAAACAGAAAGCTTCTGAAGGCCCCATTCCCACGTGTCTCTCCTTTTAAGGAGTACATGTGTTCTATTATATTTCATATTGTCTATAGATTGACATTGTAGTTTTTTTTTAAACTAGATAGCCTCTCTAGGATTGAAGCCAACTGGAATGGTAAAAAGGGTATTGCTCATTAAAATGGGAATACATTAATTTTCCAATTTCTCCAAAAGCTGACTTTTTTCATTTTTTATCTCTCTTGTCTGTGTTTGATGAATTGCTCCTTAGCTGTTTGCAAACCTTCCCTACTCCCGGGTTGCTTTGCTGACAGCCCCTAGAGGCTGGAGATCACTGATCTACCCCGGGTGACTTGCCTGCTTGCTCCATTCAGCCAACCCAGGAACTGTCCAGAGACTGGCGAGAGGGACGGCGAACTTCTTTCCTGCACTATCCATGCTTCGGAAACATTTTTGTTTGTTTTGCCATGAAAGCATCCCTGTGGACTATGGCTGCCGCCGATCACCACCCTCTCCTCCAGGGCTGCCTTGGACCCTAACTTTATCCAAAGCACTATCAGTGCTGCTTTCGTAGACTTTCTTGAGCTCTCCGTGCTGGATTCTGTTTCCTGCTGCAACTTCCATATAATTTATACACCGTATGATTAGGATGAAGGCTTACAACCAGTCCTGAGACTCTAATTGTCCCCTAGTGATTAAACTCTAAGGTAGAGGAGGTACTCTTTACCTACCAGGCCGATTTCAAGTCGGACTTAGTAGTCTTAATTCCATATTGTGCATGAAACTCCCAATCATTAGCTGCCTTCATGGTTTTACAGGAAATGTTGATGCTTGTGCAGTATTCATGTATTTCAGTTAAGTTGGGTCTTCTGATTGGATCCTGGACCATAGCAAGTATGTTTCATTGATGCGTGCTTAATTACATGGGGCATCTCTCACAGCTCCTATTATGCCTCCTGGTCCATAGCAGTATCAAAGGCCAGATCTGCAGATGGTCAAGCTACAAGATGCAAGAACTTTTAGTATGCTTTGGACTTTGAATGATACCTTGTTGTGCTCATCACTGATATTTTGGTTATATTGTTTGCCTTAGTCCTGCCTAGCCTATCTTGACTAAGACATTTATTTATTACAAGTATTTTGGGATTTTTTTTGTTATAAATCAGCAATAGAAAACAATCTCTTGCTCTCTCACACCACATCAAGGTTATAGTAGCTGTGGTGGTTTGAATAGGAATGGCTCCCATTGACTCATGTGTTTGAATGCTTGGCCCATAGGGAGTGGCACTATTAGGAGGTGTGGCCTTGTTGGAGTGGGTGTGGCCTTGTTGGAGGAAGTGTGTTACTGTGGGGGTAGGCTTTGAGATCTCAGAAGCTCAAGTCTTACCAGTGTGTCACAGTCTGCTTCTGCTGTCTGCAGATCCAGATGTAGAACTCTCAGCTACCTCTCCGGTACCATGTCTGCCTGCATGCCACCATGCTTCCCACCATGACTATAATGAACTAAATCTCTGAACTGTAAGCCAGCCCTAGTCAAACATTTTCCTTCTCTTCTAAGCAATAGAAACCCTAACTTAGACAGAAGTTAGTACCAGGAGTGGGGTATTGATGTGATAGGCCTGGCCTTGTTTCTACATGGAGGAATTTGGACTTTGGGACTTTGGATTAGAAAAGCAATTAAGTCCTTTAGGTCATCCTAGTAGGAACATGGAAGACAGTGGTACTGAGGGTGATTGAACTGCAGGGCCCTGGATCAAGAGGTTTCAGAGGAGAAGCATTTTAGTATGTTGCCTAGAGACCAGTCTTGTGGTATTTTGGTGAAGAATGTGGCTGCTTTTTGTCCTTGTCTGAAGAGTCTGCCTGAGGCTAAAGTGAAAAGACTGGATTAATTCTGTTGGCATAGGAAATCTCGAAACAGGCTAGTATTGACTCTGTTCTGTGGTTATTAGTGTTAGCTCTGATGAAGATTTATAATGAAAAGGAGTAAGCTGAGCAAGGAAAAATACAAAATGTACAGATTTAGGAGAAAAGCAACATAAGGAAGTGGAATGGAGCTAAGTCCTGTGTTCAAGGAGATAAACAGATTAAGAGATGGAATAAAGGGAGTAGTGACCTCAGGACAAGACCCCATCCAGCTAAGCTTCCAATTTGTTAAAAGGAACTAAAGAACAGCTTAGCTCCAGGCAAGGTGGTATATCCCCTTAATACTAGTACTCAAGAGACAGAGGCCAGCCTGGTCTACCAAAAGGTTTCCAGGACAGCCAAGCTTAGGCAGTGAAGGTAATCACTGGAAACAGAAAGCTGGTAAAGATGTAATTGAACAAGGGGGCCATGTTCCAACCCCAGCAAAAGCAGAACTTGGCAGCTTTGGCCATGTGGTTCTGGCTTTAGAGTCAAGAGTAGAAGAAAGGGGTTGTGGAATCTTTCTTTGCAACTAAGGAAAACTACTGAGGCCAGGTGTGTGTCAGGGGTGTCCTCAAATGGGTGCCTAGAGGAAAATGTGTGAAGCTGTGAAGGAGAAGCCTGAATTGCCTTGGAGACCCCCAAATTTTGGATATACCAGAGTCATAGGATAGCTGCTGAGGAAAGCTACTAAAAGGGAACAGAACCAGCCCAAGAGAAAGAAGTGTGTTGTATTCAACAAAGATAAAAGGAGTTGGAGATTTGAACAATACTTTGACATCAGACATGGAGATGCAGAGTTTAGAGTTTGCCCAACTGGTTTTCAGTTTTGCTTTGGGGATTATAGTCAAGAGATTGCATGAATCTCAGAAGAGACTTTGAACTTTGGACTTTTAAACAAGTTTGAGACTTTTAAAGTTGTACTGAATGCTTTATGTTATGGCTACAAGCCTATGGGGACCAGGGAGTGAAATGTGGTGGTTTGAATAGGAATAGCTCCCACAGCTCATGTGTTTGAATGCTTGGCCCATAGAGAGGTGCTATTAGGAGGTGTGGCCTTGTTGGAGGAAGTATGTCATTGTGGAGGTGGATTTTGAGGTCTCAGAAGCTCAAGTCTTGCCAGTGTGTCACAGTCTCCTGCTGCCTGCAGATTAAGATGCAGAACTCTCAGCTACCTCTCCAGCACCATATCTGTCTGCGTACCATGTTTCCCACCATGACTACAATGGACTAAACCTTTGAACTGTAAGAAAGCCCCAATTAAACATTTTCCTTTATAAGAGTTGCCATGGTCATGATGTCTCTTCACAGCAATAGAAACCCTAACTAAGACAGTAGCCATTGTTATTTTAAGGACCTTTGTTATGCCTACTCTAACAAAATACTATTGACTGGGTAGGCTATAAAATCACAGAAACTTGGGCTGGAGAGATGGCTCAGTGGGTAAAGCCCTTGCTGTGCAAGTCTGACTACCTCATTTTGAGCCCCACAACCCACATAAAGGTAGGAGAACAATGCTGTTCTCTGACCTCCACATACAAACTATGGCATATAAGCACACCCAACATATACTACACATATGTAGTAGTAAGCCAGAAACATATCTCTCACTGACATAGGGCCTGGGAAGACCAAATCAAGGTTCCATGAAATTCTGTGTGTGATGGATGCTTGCTTTCTGATTCATGGAAGGTAACTTCTAACTGTGTCTTCAAGGGTGGAAGGACAAAGTAAACTTTGAAGGAATTTCTTGTAAATATGGTAGTTAATTGAGATTACTTGGATTGCTTTAAGCATATGTTCAAGAATTGCTTGCCTAGATTACATACTGGGCTACAGAGTAAGACCCTCAAAACCCAACAATAGTAAAAATTTAAAATGAGACTAGGATACCACAGGTAATCATCAGTTATCAAAAAATACCATCAAAGCAAACACATTTGGTTATCTTGTCACTCAAGAGTTCACTCATTCAAATGTTTCCTTTATGCCTTTTCTCTCAATCACAAATCTGAGCCCATCAATGATTCTGATCATCTTTGCTGTCTGACAACACCAATTAATATGCAAGATAGTAAGAGTTCTAATTCTCAGACTTGTTATGAAGATTAAATGACATAACTTATACGACACATTTGGAATAGAATGATATGACTTATATGACATGCTTGGAATAGTGATTGATACATACTGGTCATCAATAAAGGTTGGCAGTTATTACTGATAGAAATTG
Source organism: Peromyscus attwateri (assembly GCA_902168425.1). Taxonomy (NCBI): domain Eukaryota; kingdom Metazoa; phylum Chordata; class Mammalia; order Rodentia; family Cricetidae; genus Peromyscus; species Peromyscus attwateri. Next base: position 41,574 of record CABHPP010146493.1, on the reverse strand, counting down.
CTAAAGTTGGAGAACTCCTTCAAGTTGGCCATTAAACCCCCAGTGCCAGGTCTCCAGGTAGAACAGTCATGTCCAGCAGTTCACAAGTTGACTTCTAGAAAGATCAGACTATTTAACAGTTTTGTGACACTGAGAAATGAGAGTCATCATTACCAGCTGCAGTATCTCCTCTCATTTAAGAAGTAGAAGCCAGTGATTCAAAATAATTAACAACGTGACATGACCAGTCAGTGTTTCAGAAACGATGACCTGGCGTCCTGGGGAAAGCACTGTGTCTCCCTTAGGTATTGTTCTAAAGGAAAGAGTGCCCACTTGTTAATAGCCTCATCCCATGCTCCCGTGATTTACCTGTGATCTGCTTTGCAGACTCCTCTAGTCCTTCCAAGCACTAGAATCTAAAAGGGACTTGTTTGGCTGCGTTGTAGCTCAGTGTAGCATGCTTATCTAGCATGCATGAAGCCCTGGGGTTTATTCCTAGCACCACATACACCAGGCATGGTGGTACATGCTCATAATCCTAGCAGAGAAGGGTCAGGATCTCAAGGTCATCCCTAGCAAACCACCAAGTTCAAAAAGGAGATGTATTAATTATGTACGTTGTATAAAACAGGAAAATGTACTAATGACTTTCACGCATAAGGACCCTTCAGTATTTGAGCCCTCCAGTTTTTAGCTATGTGTTTACAATTAGTGCCTTATGCTTAATTAGTGCCTTCTATTCTCTGTGACTCTTGATTAATTTATCCTCTGATGATAGTTGCTCTTCATGTCTTATTTAGAGAATTAGTATTTCCTCTGTTGCCCTGGGATGATGGAGAGGACAAAGCATAGACTCTGGAGTCTAGAAATCCTGGCTTGCTATCTTGTCCTAACATTTACGACCTCTGTGACCTTGATAAATAATATACCTCTTTGAACTATTGCAGTCCTCCTCATATATGGAGAGGAAGTGTTTCATAAACAGCAATTCACAAAATTGTTATGGAAAATTAGTTATCATGTGTGTAATGCATACTATAAATAATGGCTGTGCAATGAATGTTAATTACCTTGTCTCCTTCCTTTCAATAGCATTCTCCTGAGCTCTAAATACTTCTGAGACCTGGATTATGCCAGAGAATGCTGCTCATATCAAAGGTTCTTCCTGCTCTCCTAAGTAGGCGAACTAGACATAACAGAAGAGGGCAACTGAATTAACATGGCACAGAAGGGCCTGGGGAGATAGTTTAATGGGTAAGAATGCTTGCTCTGCAAACATGAGGACCTGAGTTTGAATTCCCAGCACCCACATAAAGTGCCAGATATGACTGTGGGTGCCTATAACCCCACCTTTTGGGGTGGAGTCAGATGGATCCTAGAAGCTCATGGGCCAGACAGCCTAGCCACAAAGGCAAATTTCTCATTCAGAGAAAGATATTTTATCAAGCCAGTAAGGTAGAGACTGATAGAAGAAGGCATTCAACTTCTTCCTTTGACCTCCTCATGTGTGTGTAAGGCCCTCTTATGACAGGTATATATGCTCACACATACATACACAAACACAGACACACAGACACAGACACACAGACACACACACACAGACACACACACACACACACACACACACACACACACACACACACGTGGAAATGATAATCTCCATGCCCATCACACTCTGTATTCCAAGTGACACAGAATTCAACCACATGGCCAAACGCCAGAGTCCCGATCTTACTTGCTGTTTCATCTTCTGTAATTGTATTTCATGTAGCACGTGCATAGCCTAAACAAGAGGACATTAGCTGTATCAAGTTTACTCCAAAAGAAAGGGAGAAATATGCCCTGTTGTTAGGCAACAGAGCTGAAAGCAAGCTCCCCTGTACTGACAATGCCCAAAGGGCTAGAAAGATGGCTCAGCCATTAGAGGCTAAGCTCACAACCAAAAATATAACAGATAATGCCTGAGGAACTGCCATAAAGCATTAGATCAATGAGGACAAATTGCTTAATATAAATCCAACTGTACACTGTAGCCGTAAGTTTCTTGGGTCCCACCAGCCCCCCTCTTGGTCCAGACAAATCTCTCTCACCCATGGTCCTGCAGCTGCTTGGACCCAAGTAAACACACAGAGGCTTATATTATTTCTAACTACTTGGCCATTAGCTCAGGCTTATTACTGACTAGCTCTTACACTTAAATTAGCCCGTAATTCTTATTTATGTTTAGCCATGTGGCTTGGTACCTTTTCTCAGTTCTGCCTTGTCATCTTGCTTCCTCTGTGTCTGGCTGGTGACTCCTGACTCAGCCTTCCTCTTCCCAGCATTCTCCTAGTCTGCTTATCTCATCTATACTTTCTGCCTGTCTATTGGCCAATCAGCATTTTATTAAACCAGTGTACAAGAGCATTATCCCACAGCACAATGTAAGGGGACCTTTGCATCATTTTGTTACTTTTTGAGCAGTTTTTATGCTCAAACTGTGTGAACTGTGCTTGGAGCAGAAGATTAATATAAAATATGAATAAGATATGTCCATACAGTTATGAAACTCCCTCAGATTAGAGAAGCAAATACACCAAAAGAGCACTTTCGTGACGCTCAAAAGATAAAAGATCTTTGAGTTATTATTAAAAGGGCAGTAGAACATGATTAGCTCAAGACTACAAACTCAAACTTCCGCCACAGTCAGGAATATAATGTAAATGAAAAATATGTGAAATAATGAAACATCAATTTAGTACCAGACATTCATTGTTCTTGGAACTTTATTTGTACAAACCCATTTAGTTTTTTTTTTTTTCCCGAGACAGGGTTTCTCTGTGTAGCTTTGCGCCTTTCCTGGAGCTCACTTGGTAGTCCAGGCTG
>CABHPP010146493.1:0-38630 GCA_902168425.1 Peromyscus attwateri | reverse complement strand
TCCGAGACAGGGTTTCTCTGTGTAGCTTTGCGCCTTTCCTGGAGCTCACTTGGTAGTCCAGGCTGGCCTCGAACTCACAGAGATTCGCCTGCCTCTGCCTCCCGAGTGCTGGGATTAAAGGCGTGCGCCACCAATGCCCGGCCCCATTTAGTTTTGATTAGTAATATTGCCTTTACTATTATTACCTCTGTTTAATTGTTTAACTGAAACTTTATGAAGAAACTAGTTGGAATCAGCTACCCTTGAAGGAAATTGATTGGAACTCAAACTCATGCAGTGTGGGTCTAAAGCCCTTGGTAGTCACTATATGCTTCACCAGTGTATCATAATAACAACTGCACAGATGATATGATCAGTGCCTTGTTATTGAAGAGATGGTAGGGACTGATAGAAACTCTATGATCCTTGTTTTCACAAATAATACTTAGATAATTCTTTTATCATCAGAGGAACCAAAATTAAAGAAAAATTGTTGCTGTTGTTAAGTATCCAAATTTCTAAATGTTGAAAATGCAATGTTATAACTAAACCTTTTATGGACCAAGCAGAATATGCTCATAAACTCACACAGCTTCTAGCTAGCAGGTTAAGACCTCTGGCTTAGACAGACAAAGAAGGCAGAAGTAGAATGATGTGTGGAGGGAACCAGTTGTGTAGAGGTCAAGAAGGGATTGAGTAGATTGAAGTGTCTGGAACACCAAGGTCAGATGAGGCTGCAAACCTTGGCACATTGCTGTGATGAATTTATATTCTCTACAGCTTGTAACAGAAAGCCAGCAAGGAGTGCTGTCCCTGTGGTGGTGCTCAAGTGAGTTAGTCAGGGCAGGCTGAGTCCATAGCAACTAGGAGAGAGTGTCTAGTTATCCAACTGTTTGTAGCTCCTGAGTGCACCAGTGGGATGTTACTGCCTTAACCCTGTTCATTCTCTCTGGAAGGGTCTCTGTCCATCTGTGGAATAAACACTCATCTATGAAGGGCTGAATATGTTTCACTATTGCTATCCTGTTGTTATGAAGGAGAAATAACCAAAGTACTATAGCTATCCATTTCTCTTTGATTTCTAAGGTTGTAAATGTTTCCTTACAGTTTTATGGTGTTCTTTTTTGACAGGAAGAAATTATAATTTATTCATTTAGTTTGCTTTTGGGCACAGTGGGAGGTTGAGAGGTTTAAGACTTCCTCAGATAAACCTCAGTCAGTGATTGGGTTTATACCCAGATATACATCCAGATAGCTGCAGTGTATGAGGGAAATGGATCATAAGGTTATGGCCTTTCTGAAACACACCCTAACAGTCTCTATCTTGGCCAGAAACCCATTGTATAACTGACTCCCATTGTATCTTTCTGCACCACTTGCCTTTCAGTTATGCAGAGAGGGAGCTGATCCTCTGAGTGCAGTGTTTACTGTCTCTAACAGGTATTAGCAATCTGTTGGAAAGATGCTAACAAAAGTAATCAATAGAGCAAATAAAGATGAACCTCTGAAAGGAATATAATTAGATGGTAGAAGTCACCTCAAATATATTGTGGTTGTGTAAGTATTATAGAATTTTCTGACTAAATTTAGTTATTATAGTGAAGTATATTCAAAGGCTATATCTGCACAGCATGGAAACCAAATAACTAAATGAAAGAATGATAAAGGTATAACGTTGCTACAGATGCTGATTGTCTGAGAAAACCAGTCAAAAGCTATGCTTTGGTTATTCTCCTAAGAAGGAGGAGGAAGGTTTGTTTAGCACTTTGAAATATCTGTCAGAATTGCCTTCCTGAATAGTTGGTGAATTTCATAAGGCTGGATGGGAATCTGTAATTCAAGGATCACAGGTGTGGAAAAAGCAGTAGCAGGTTGAGACTATCATCCCAAATTAAGAGCAATCTGAGCATCAATGCATTCAAGACCTAATAGAATTGAAATGTCGATCTACGATGCTGTCTTGCATTCATTTGCCACTGTATTTGATCATGCTGTAAAAACCTGTCTGATTCTAAGGCTTCTCAGTGGGGCAAGTACTAGATTTGGAGTAAGACATGCCCAGAGTTATGGTTAATACAGGTATCTCAGAGCACCTGTCACATAGACTAGGATTTGTAAGTTCACCACAGAGTCATGCCGAAGGTGAACTTGCCTGGATTGAAAGCCTTGCTCTCCCACCTACTAGCTCTGTGATAGGAAGCATGTTTGTTAACCATTCTGGATTTCATTTCCTCTGTTACTATCATAAAACTAAATTGAATAACATTGTAGTGAGTACAGTTACGTGGTGCTCTGAGCTGTTATTCTCTCTCCCCACCCACCCTCCCTGCCACTACACTGTCACTTAAGTAAGGGACATAATAGGCCCAGAATCTATGTTAATATAGGGTATATGTTTGTTTGTTTATTTATTTGCCTCAGAAGGTCTTTTTTCTTCTAAAAGGCAGCATTGAGAGAAGAATGGGAAAGTCCAGGCTCTAGGCTCATCTGGCTAGGGTTCACCCTCACCTCATTCAGCCATTTGACCTCAGGTGTGCAGAAAAGTCTGTAAAACAGTTTCTCCTGTTTTCTCTTCTGGAAGATGTAGGTGTGGTTGGCATGACCTACCTCAAGGCTGCTAGGTGGAGCAAACAAATTAGCACTTATAAAGTGGTTGGAATAGTTCACGAAACATGCTTAGTATCACATAGGGACCCTTTAAAATAATGATGGGATCTCAAAGCACTGTAGACTATTAACTTGGGGAAACTGGTCCCATAGTGTATAGAGTGCTAGGATTAAAGGCATGTGCTACCACTGTCTGACCTCTATGTTTAATACAGTGGCTGGCTCTGTCCTCTGATCCCCAGATAAGCTTTATTGGGGTGCACAAATAAAATATCACCATACCATGTGAAGCAAGCCAGTAAGCAGCACCCTTCATGGCCTCTGCATCTGCTCCTGGCTTCAGGATCCTGCCCTGCTGAATTCCCGTCCTGACTTCCTTCGGTGATAAAGAATGCTGTGGGTGTATATATCAGATAAACCCTTCCATCCCCAACTTGCTTTTTGGTCATGTTGTTTCACCACAGCAATAGAAACCCTAACTAAGACAGGTCGGATCTCAAAAAAAATAAAATAAAAAAAATAAATGAAACAATAATATATTATGATTAGGGTTAGATGGGAAGTCAATGGGATGTAAGAATAAGGAGTAATGGGGAGCTGGCAGTCTGGGCTGGCCCTCTGGGGTACCAGAGGGATCAGAAAACAGCAGCTTTTACGGGTCAGGGAAGGCCACAGCCAGCGAGCATCACTCTCAGGTGTCCTAGGTCTTCCATTAGTTCTTTTATGGAAGTTCTGTGGCATATGAAATGTCTATAGGCAGTTCATGGTTAAAACAAAAACAAACCTGAAGTAACACTTGTGGAGATGCAGCCACATACCAAGGCGGTTTAGAAATTTTGCCAGTACCATCCATACTTTTTGCAAAACAGTTAATAAAAACATTTTTTTTTAAGGGTAAAAAAGCTTTATTTTGGCTTACAGCTCGGAGGAATCCAGTCATCACGGTACAGAAGGCATGGCAGTGGCAGGAATATGCTTGGTCTGTGGTGCCAACCAGGAAGTACAGAAGGGGATGGCATTGCTCAGTCCAGAACCCAAGCCCTTGGGATGGTTCTGGTTGTCTTCAGATGTTGAGAACACAATGGAGCCAAGGCTGTCTCAGAGGTCCTGTCGATAGGACAGAAGAAACCCAGCTCTGCGTCCTGGCCTGACTTGGGTCAGGGTCTCAAAGGAGTTAAGATTTTAATACCTGGGAACTTGGTTTTTCCCGGGGAAGAGACGGCAGTCGTCAGTCCAGAGGCTGCTGTGTGCTGTCTGTAACGGTCTTTGAGCTACCCTGCGACGATCCTCCTATTGACTTGGTCCCATTTCCCCACAGAAATACGTAAGATGCTGTTCTTCTCAGTGAGCTTGCCTGGCGTGAGCATAGCTTGTGCAAGACCCCCTGAGGTCGTTTGTTCCATCTTCTTCATCTCGATTCTCTGGGTCTTCCTTCTCGGGACCCCGTCACTAAAGAATGATCTGTGGGTCCAGGTCGCAGGTGACCTCTCTGAAACACCCTCACGGGCACACCCAAAAGTGTGCCTCATTAAAGATCTAGCTGTTTCTTCGTTTGACCAAGTTGACAACCCAAATTAACCGTAATTATCATAATGTCTCTCTACAGTTTTAGAAAACCAAGATACAGACAACACTGTTGAACTCTTTGACCCACAGGTTTAAAAACGCAGAGCATCCTAATGTGTTTATGTTCATTTAGCACGAAGAATCTTGTGAGCAACGTTGGGCGCTCCCCTCTCACCTGCCCCTACTGTGACAGAAATATGCCCTAGGGACAAAGGTGAGGAAAAAAAAAAAAGAAACAAAATATACAGAGCAAAGGGCAAGTCTACTTTCAAAAGAGATCATTTCTCCTCAGACGCCCAAGCGGCTCAGTCTTGTGCTTTTCTGTTGACTCTCTTGCCTTGCTCTTCCCACCCTCTCTTTGGTTATTATACTACCCATCAGCATTTCTATTAAGCATTCCAGAAGGGGAGAAAAAAAATCAATCAAGGACCGGAGCTCCAAATTAAATCTCGGCGGGTGAAAAGTGGAATCTATTGGTCCAAATCAGCTTCCTTTTGGGATTCTCTGTGGATTTCCTTCATCCAGGTTATTTCTGTCCTCACGGCAGATGCCAACATAGCTGGTTATACTGTGTGACGTGGTCACATGCATCTCTCAAGACTTCTGGGACATTCACATATTTAAACTAAAACTTGTAGGGGGCAAAATTAAACCGTGACAGTTTGAAGTATGCTGAGGAGACTCATCTACAAAAGCAAAGATTTCACTGAGAACACATCCTGCCTATAGCACAGGGTCCAACAATTATGCATCTTGGAAGTAGCTGACCTTGCCTCCGTCCCCCCAAATGTCAGTGTGTGTTCTTAGCCTTTTGCTATTCTTTGGGAAACCCTTTAAATTTTACAAGCTGAGCTGTTGTTAGTTCAAGCCAAGGGCTACATGATTAGTACCTTTGAAATATTCACTGTAAATGTACAAAATGCCCAAGAATACACCCTGAGTTATCACCACTGTTTTTGTGTTTGTAAGTCTTTCCAAAGGTCTCTTCTCGGTAGGCCTGAAGCTGTTTCTTTCTGACTGATTGCTGGGCCACTCTGCTCACTGGGGATTTAGAAGCCAGACATGAGAAGGATGCTCCAAGGAAAGGGAGCATCTTGGACCAGAGTCTAAGGGTAGGTCAGAGAAGGACACAGATGCTGTGTCCTTGGTGGAGATGGGTTTGTGCTGAACTTGCAGGACGGATGGGTTCAGTGTCATCCGTTTTCAGTATTTCCCGAACAATTGATTTATTCCACATTATTAATGAACTTTGCGGCAGTTGTACTTGTCAGGGCCTACTCTGCAGGGGTCAATAATGAGAGGAAACCTGATGTTAGTGAATCCAGCCTAAGTGATTCTGTCATGCTAACGATTCAATATATCAGGACAAATGTCAGCTCCTTCCAATATGTTAATTCCTCTGATCCTATTTGCATAAACTACAGTCAATGAAATACAAGTTCCCTCTTTAAGACAGTTAGTGGAGATTTGTAAAGGATGTTCAATTCCCTTTTTGGGGGGTCTCTCTCTTTTTAATACAGTTACTGAATATTTTATTAAATTTTGTAACAAATCTGAAAACAGCAGCAGTACAGTATAAATATCACCAAATTAATTTTACTTAATGTATTTCTTCCTCCTTCCGCCTCTTTTGTGTGTGTGTGTGTGTGTGTGTGTGTGTGTGTGTGTGACAGCTCTGACTGTCCTGGAACTAGCTCTGTAGACCAGACTGGCCTCAAACTCACAGAGTTCTGTCTGCCTCTGCCTCCGAAGTGCTAGGATTCTTTTTTCCTTTTAAAAGTAATAGTTTTTGTTTAGTTTTTGAAAATTTCACAGGGCCTCCCCAACACATTTCCCTCCCATGCTCCCACATAAATATTTGATTCGAAACAGAGATGAAGAACAATGCTCCCAGGTAAGAAAATGAAAAATACTTACAGAAGACAAACTACAGAAGAGTAGACCCTCCTTGGAGGAAACTGAATTCTTTCTTAGGAATTCTGCTTCCAGAAGAACAATGACTTTATTAAAAATAAATCTTGGGAGACAAAATGTTTCTCACATTTGGGTTCAGTTTTCAGTCTCTCTGAAATCATTCACCAGTTCATTAGTTTTCCCAAAGGACGTTAAATCTGATTTCCCATCTCCTCCACTGACTCACATCATCTTGCCGAGACCACTGACCTGTGATAACAATGTTGTTGTACAATTTCTACTTCTGTGACTCCAAAATTCAGGAGAGTACACACATCACAATTAACAACCGAGAGTAAGAAATCAGAATTTGTTTTTATGATATAAAATAAAATTAAGTTTTTAATATATACTATACGATTTATCTTCCTCATCCTCCTCCCCAACCTGTTCTCTTACAAACTTGAAGTTTTCTTTGTATTTGGAGTTCTTTTATAAATTTTATCAGTTGATTGACAGCTGAGATTTATTTGCATCCTGTATTTAATTGTCTGCACTACTGGCAGTCGTAATTCTCATTTATACATTGCAAACATTTCTGCCATCTATTGATACCTTGGCTCTCTGTTGCTTGTGGCTCAATGTGTTACTTTTCTTTTATCCCCACAACTTTTCCTGTAGATAACTTTACTCACAGAAACTTGGTAGAGACTAAAGCCTTTTTTGTTGACATTGGTGTTAATTTACTGTATCCTTTAGGTAAGTCATGTTTGTTTGTTTATTTTCATCTCATGTAAGATGAGGTAATAATGATAAAGAAACGTCACCAAATAGCAGCATGCATCAAGGTTTCCATTTTCACGGCCGCCAGCCTGGCGACCTGTCCATTTCTCTGGTTTTTAGGTTGCAAACTTAAACAGAACGTTATCCAAATCATCCCCCTTACCTGATTGCTGTTTCATCCTCCAGTCTCACACTCCATTTCATTTTAAATATTCATAATCTGGTACTGTTTTTTTTGACTGCATACAATTTGGATTCATATTATCAGCTGTGACCGCCTATAAAGATAGGTGAACATTTTATTAAGACATATATGCTATTTGGACACGAGTGCTATGATCTGGGATGACAGTTCAAATGATCAGAGAGTTACTGCAGTGCCTTTGAGTTCCATGATAGCTCTCAGGAAGCATTTTGATGGATAACCTTAGAGAGCTGGTTTGCTCTAGGTATCCATCTTCAGGATTCCTATGAGTTCCATTAGAACAGATATATTTTTCCTTTGGTCCAGTCTGTTAACACACACACACACACAATTTGATCATGTGATATAGTGAATGTACCTACATATCATGTAGAATTTTCCAGAAGATAATGGATCTTCTTTGCACAGTTGATATAAAAAAGCACCTCATATGTGATGTGCACAACTTGATGTATCTACCATGGACACATTATCCCAATTCATGCCTGAAGAACTCCATATCTCCAAAAATTCTTTCTGTCCCCTTTATTCATAGTTTCTACTATTTTGAGTGTGTATGATAAAAACTTTACATAAGATCTAATATCTTTCGCATTTTCCACCATCAACTTCAACCTCAAATAATTAAAGTGTATCAGTTATACATGAGAATAATTATGTAAAAACATGGGAAGAGCTGACAGAGTGAACAGAATGGTCATAACAGGGAAGAGTTTGTATGAAGCTGGGAAGAAAGGAGAAAGGCTAACATAGTGGATTAAAAACCATTGTTTTGATCCAGGTTCTCTCTATGTAGCCCAGGCTAGCCTCAAACTCATAACCGTCCTACCCCAGTCTCCCAAGTGCTGGAACCACAAGCATGCTCTGCTATCATGCCTTTGAAGAGTCCTGCATCCTTGAGGAAAGACCAAGATTTTCCTAGCAATTAGGTCTGAAGTAATTGTCTTGACTTTCTTGTCAGATGAACACGCGTACTTTTCTTGATAGTATCATTGCGATGAGAGCAATGGAGCTTCCCAGCTGTCTGGAGGATGCCTTGACATAGATGAAGGAATGAAGCTACACTTCATTTTATGGTTAGTGACAGAATGTGGTGCTGTGTTCTGATGGCTTACCTTTCTGATGAAAATATTCAATCCCAGGAATAAAATCTCGTCTATGAAATGTTTGCCCTGATAGTATTGCATTAATAGTGAGGAATTTATAGTTGACTTGTTCTCATATTTCTCATGGTAATATTGGAGCCAGCTTCTTGTAGTTTCCTTAATTGTTACTGGAGACATGAGGTTAATCTCCAGCTTATCCACTATCAGGTTGCTGAGCTACAATAGCCACACACACACAAATCATTTCTTTATCTCTTTCTCTGGACCCTTTCCTTAAGCCTTCTGACCTTGAAACCAGCTGAGAGTTTGTATTGTAGCCATGACAGCCAGTGCTTTGCATATACTTCATTGATAATCTCATAGATAAATGCTCTCTACAGAATGCTATGGTTATTCAATACTTCCAAAAGGAATGTGATGGTTGGTACTAATTTTCAACTTGACAGGATTTCAAATCACCTGGGAGATGGATCTCCGTGCATGCCTGTGGGGGATTATCTTGATTATGCTAATTGAGACAAGAAGACCTACCCACTCTGGGTTGCACCATTTGCTGGATGGAATCTTGGATTGTATAAATGGAGAGAGGGAAGAGAGGAACAGCATGTATCCATCCCTTCCTCTTTCCAATTGTGAATTCAATGTGACTAACTGGTTCACATTTGGCTCCTTGATTTCCCTATGATAGACTTTACCCCTAAACTATGAGCTAGAACAAACTCTTTATCCCTTTGTCAGGGTATTTTATCATAGCAAAAGGGAAGGAGAAGAAGACAGAGATCAATTAGGATGCCATGAAACTGAGTGTACAATGAGCCAAAATGCAAGTTCAGTCATGGTGAAGCGGGGTCGGGGGTGGGGGGGTGGGTATCTCTCCTATTGACTATTTGTCACTTTGCTGAGGTCCCAAATCAGGTCTGTTTGCAAATTCATGTTTGTGGGGAACGTCCTTTCCGATGATATACTAAATGCTTCTTGTGTTGAGAAACCCAGATGTTCTCTTCCTTCCTTCCTTCCTTCCTTCCTTCCTTCCTTCCTTTCTTTCTCTCTCTCTCTCTCTCTCTCTCTCTCTCTCTCTCTTTCTTTCTTTCTTTAACTAAGAAATTTTTTTCATTCATTTTACACACCAAAGATCCTCCTCTTCCGTCCCCCCGCCCCCAGCCTCCCCTCTCAACCCGTTCCCCATTCCTCCCTCCCCCCCCCACAAGAAGGCAAGGCCTCCCTTGAAGAGGCGCATTCAGTAGAGGTAAGTCCAAGCTCTTCTCTCTGCCTCAAGGCTGCATGAGGTGTCCCATCATAGGTAGTGGGCTCCAAAAAGCCCCCTCATGCACCAGGGATGGATTCTGATTCTATCACCATGGTCCCCCCAAGCAGATGGAGCTACACAACTGTCTCTCCATACAGAGGGCCTAGTCCAGTCCCATGCAGGCTCCACAACCATTGACCCAACTTTCATGAATTCCCACTGGTTTGGTTTGGTTGTCTCTGCAGATTTCCCCATCATGATCCTGATGCACTTGCTCATAGAATCCCTCCTCTCTCTCTCCTACTGGACTCCTGGAGCTCAGCTGTGGATCTCTGCATCTGCCTCCATCAGTCATTGGAGAAAAGCTCTGTGACCCAGATGTTCTATTCCTTCTTCTGGAACATGAACTCCTTTCCTAGCTTCCAACTAAAAGCAAATGAAGTCCTGTATTTATCTGTTCACTTTTGTATTCTCATGACTTCTCATGATGAATCCAACCTAGACTCAAATTGGAAACCAGTTATATATTTAAGAACAAACTTGAATTTTTGATTCAATTAAATTGAGTATAATATCAATTATATTGAGTGTAATATCATCTTAACAAGCACAGTCTTCAATGTGGTGTTCCATGGATATAATTTTTGTACCACTACAAATATTTTGACTATTATTTTTAAAAGAAATTTCAGGCTAGAAAATAAGAAAGTTTGTTCCTTGAACAATTATTGGACAGTAACACGGGAAAGAGTGCTGGAATCAGTGACATGTATGTATTTTGAAGTAAAAGTCAGACACAAATTACCCAGTTCTATGAGAAGACGAGAGAAAGGCTATGAGTGTAACAGTACTTGAAGATGCTAGAGTTTCCTTTGCATTTCTCTGGGCTCTGTTTTCTCCCCGATTTTGACCTATTTCTCCAGGCCAAACTGGAGCATCTGTTACATGGCTCATGCTTAAAAAAGTCAGTAGCCAGAGGAGGCAAGGACATGTATGTTTCGCTCTTTGCCTGTCTTTTCTTCCAGATGCTGCCAGGAAAATCATCACTCAGGTATAACTGGCTGGGAATAGCTTCACAATCACTCATACAAGAGGCAATACTTGCTTAATTGGATTAGACAAATTACATTAGTTGGAAGGGATACTGAGAGGAATGGAGTTGGAAAGTACATCCACAGCATCGTATTACTCCCAAGCATGGCCACTGATATGTGTTGGGCCATCTGCAGCTCTTGTTTTGGAGCTGTGGGGACCAGTTGTGACAGCATTAGCTTCAGTGATGGAGTGCTGAAGTCAAGAATTACAGAGTCATAGATATCCCACAACAAATTAAGTGAATAAATGAATGAAGGAAACATAAGTCCAGTAAAGAACTTCAGATTCATCTAGTTCACCTGCTTTGTGAGAACTCTTTTCTTAGAATGTGCTTGGATGATTCTAATAAAGAACTCTAGAGAATTCCTACAACTTGGACTTACTACAATAGGTCACTGTTGACAAGTTTTATCAGGAAATTAGCAATTCAAAAAGGAGATAAATAGATCTAAAGAATGTGTAACACATTCCACTAACTGACAGAAACACAAGTTAAAGCAGCAATGACGTATTCTTCATTTACCATCATAAAATTAGCAGCTTCCTGCCATTCTTGGTCTTGGTGCTGGTGATGGCTTGCTGTATTTACTGGTGGAAGTAGCCTGGTTTAAGTTTCCTAGGGAAAAAACTTGACAGTAAAAAAAAAATCATAAAAAAATAAAGTTTGTAAATGCACATTCACTTAATACCGGGAAGTTCTGTTTTTAGAAATTTCCTCTGTGGTAGACCTCTTGTAGCCAGTTATCAAAAAAGATGAAAACATTATTGAATCATTAATTATGAATATCAAAATAGATACAAATGTAAGTATAGAGTTAGCTAAATTTTAGCATACTCATATACAGAGATAGTAGGATTGAATATTTAATAGAATAAAAATAGAATACAATAGCCAAAAATGTTGACATTAAATATTGACATTGCCATGAAAACAAAAACTTGTAAAATCATACGTAAAGTACAGAAAAATGAATATGTTTTTATAATAACAACAAAAGCCAGAGAGGACATACATCAATAAGAAATATGGTTTGGAGAAGCAAAAAGGTAATGTGTTTATATTTTTATTCTTGTTACTTGTTTTAATCTTTTAAGGAGTATAAATACACACTAATTTTATAAGAAATATATTGTTAAAATTTTGTTTATAGGACTCAGAGGACAGTGTGGCAAGTAAAGTGCTTTAGGAGGAATATGAAGACCTGAGTTTGACCCCCAGAACCATGTAAGAAATGGTGGATTCAGTAACCCATGTTGGCAATCTCAGCACTGCAGAGGCAGAAATAGGTAGACTTCTGGGACTCGCTGGCCAGCCAGTCTGGTCAAATTGCTGAGCCCCAGGCCAACAACGCTGCCTCTAAAGGCAAGGTGGCCAGCTCTTAGGAGTGATACAGAAGGTGTCCTTCGTCTAGCCTCCTCATGCAATATATGTGTGTGAGCACACATGCACAGATATACACACAAATGTGAGCTCACAAACATATATACCCCCCGCCACACAGCTTTTGTTTACACCTGACCCCAATTCTTGTTGTTTTTTGGAAGTTTTAAGGAAATAGAGCACAGTTAATGATATCTTCTAACTGAATTTATGACATGTTCAGAGTTTCCTCTTGTGCTGCCAATTTTATGTCAATTTGACACAAGATAGAGTTATCTGAGAAGAGGGACCCACAATTGAGAAAATGACTCTGTAAGGTTAGCCTGTAGGCAAGTCTCTGGGGTATTATCTTGATTAATGATTGATGGGGGAGGGCCCATCCCACAGGGGGCAATGCCATCCCTGGTGGTCCTGGGCTCTATAAGGAAGCAGGCTGAGCAAACAATGCGGAGCAAGCCAGTAAGCAGCACCCCTCCATGGCCTCTGCATCAGCTCTCGCCTCCAGGTTCCTGCCCTGCTTGAGTTCCTGTCCTGACTTCTTTCAAGGACGGACTGTGATATGGAACTATAAGCTGAATGAACACTTCCTCCACCACTTGCTTTTGATCACGGTTTCATCACAGTAATAAAGACCCTAAATAAGATATCTTTTAATATCACTGCTTATCAGCCATGTAGGTTCCCCTTTCTACTTCTCAATTTTTATGCTACTTGTCTTCTGCTGATTCCCTTGGTATTGAAGTAGAGTACCCAAAACTTTCTTCTGAAGCCATTTGGAACCTCTTAGTTTCTTTAACATTTGCTTCACACTAGTTCAAGAAGGAAGATTCTTTTCTCAAATGGATATTCCTATGATGCATAGAGCTGGGGTAATTGCGCTATGAAATAAAAAGTCAACAGAGTTCAGAGTCTGAAATCCAGGACTGCATGCCGGCTGTACTGTACAAACCTTCTAGCAGTCTTTTATTTCCCCCAAACTTTCTTATATGTAAATGGTAGTAACGACACAGGCATGCATGCATAGCTAATTTAAGTCAGAGAGGGCTGTGCTAAATGGCCGAATGAGAGCACATTTGAAAGAGCTTAACAAATTCCCTGATAGTCGACAAACGTAGTTGTGTTTATTTTCTTGTCGAGCAGATTGAGTGAACAAGGAGCAGGGGTGCCTCAGAGCAGCAGAGCAGCCTCATTTTTCCAGAAGCCCCAGAACTATAGACAGACCTAATGTACCCCACAGTCTCATCATAGCACGACTTCCTTTTCACCTCTACTGTCTTCGCCCTTCCTTCTATCTATCTTCCTATTAAAAACTCAATTAAGTATGCTAGGAGAGGACGTGTCCCTTTGTAAAAAGCCTGTCTTGGCATGGCATTACTTTTTGCCATCTCTGAAAATTGACATGTGACCAATTCATTTTACTTCTGGTAGCAAAGATATATGGTACGGCAGGTCCCTCCGCTGCCAGGAAGGTATAATCCAATTTAAGAGAAGCTCAGGGAGAAAGAATGGTGATAAATTTCTGCCTAAATGGCTCTTGTCCACATGAGCTCATCGGTTGCCTCTCCTCTGTGAAGGAACGAAACTGAGATCCAGGGAGTTGGAGTTACTCTCCACTCCAGAGTTGGTGGAGACTCAGGTCTCTGGTCCCAAACCTCAGGATCAAGCCTAGGGCATCATCTCCCAGGTCTTCTGCCTTTATTTCTGAGGGTCATCAAAAGCATTAAGACCAGGGCAAATCATTTGCCATCTTGTATTTTATTTGGGAAATGCCATCAGTCCTTTTGTGTGCATGGCCATGTAGAAACTAAAATAATTTCTAATTGAAACAATTGCTAATATTCATACAGGATAGTCATCATTATATGGTCCAAACATTTCTTGTGTCCTATTGGTTGATTTGAAGAATCAATACTAAATCATTTTGCACTGTGGTAACCAGATATATCCACTTCTGTTTATTCAGTGGCCTTATCCTTGTTTAGATGAATTTGGGGTTACAATTTTAAATTGCACACCCTGGCTCTGTGCCAACCCTCATTCCAGATTTTACAGTAATTATTGCAAGAGTTTTCTTTCAGATCTTTTTTTTTTTTTGGACTGTACATATGAGGGTGTTGAAGTTTCTAGGGCCAGAAAAATAAGTGTCTGCCCTTGTGTTTTCTCTTGCTTTCTCTCTATATGAACCCATTCTGATAGACCTGCAGGAAGAGATTTAGTTGCAGATGGCAGAGGTCAGTGTCTTGTGTATTCAATGTAGTCAATAATAAAGTCAGGACTTATGCTAGCTGAATGTTAATAAGGAGGCACAAGGACCTTGGAAAGTCATCATGTCTGGTCATTTGCTTCATAATATTACTCCAACTGGCTCAGGAGGCCAATGCAAGGAGATTTTAAAACAAGTATCAAGGAAAGGCCAGAAAAATAAGGAAGCGATTGAAATGCTGTGTGGACTGTAAGACTCTTGTGATGCAGTACAGCTCAGCAGCAAAGGAAATTTTAAAATGTGATTTCTATTTAGCAGAGGGAATAGTATTACTTCCTATGGAAGGAAATCTGGTCTTTATCTAAATGTTGTGGTTTTCTTGTCTAAACAATATAATTTCTTTTGAATCTTCATTGAGCATCTCTAGACCCTAATTGTGGGTCCTTTAAATGAAGTTGGTCACATGTAACTAGTAATGTTTCTTGTGGAGAATGCTTATCCATCACTGCAGCTGCACAGATGCACAGGGAAAAGCTTAGGGGGAATAGCTAGTCTAGGAAGTGCATGTCAGTAGAAACCAGCACCCTTCCTCCGTCCTTGAGTTTTCTCTTAAAATCTATTTCTTCATGAGGATGCATCATACCTTTGCATTTAGGCCAGGTTTGGGTTTCCAACATTGCCTCTTTCTAATCTGTAATACTTTATATAAACACAAATATTTATAAGGCAGTTTGGTTCTATAGCAACTTAACTAAATGAGTATTCAGGCCCCACCTAGTGCCTATGATCTTCCTGAGAATGTTTTTGTTTTGTTTTGTTTTGTTTTTCATCAGGTTTATGCAACCAAACATAAGTTTTCTTCCGTGGAGTATGCCTGAATTCCAACCACAAAGCAGTTGGTTATTCCCATAACAGTTGTGTCTCTAGTGTGTAAGTGGGCACCTCTTACCTGGAAAGTTGGTCTCATAGTTCTTAGGGTTCACAGCTGGATAAGACCATTGATGCCTTTTCTCCCTCAGCAGGCTGTGTAGCAACCTCTGACCCTGTGAATGCTCACCAACAGGGCAGAGACATCCAGCTTGTTTTTTCTGTCTCCTTCAAGGTAGATGTCTGGTGTCATCAGCATCCTGTGAAATAGTTCTGGTGAACAACCAAGAGGAATGGCAGGAGGCTGTATTGTTTGGGGAACCTCTGAGGCTTCCCTGACCAACAACTCATTAGGTGGTATCCCACCTAGGACTGGGGTTTTGTTTGACAATGCATGAGTTTTATGAGCAGTTTTTCCAAACACATGGGGTATCTCCCTTCAAATTCTTTTGGAAAAGTGAATTATATTTTTTACTTTGGTTACAAGACAGTAGGTTATCATATGGATTTTTCACATCCCCTTTATTCTGGTTGAACTCCCCCACTTGTGTCGTGGTTTGAATGAGAATGCCCCTTTCCATAGGCTCATATATTTGCATACTTGGTTCCCAGTTTGTGGAACTGTTTGGGAAGGATTAGGAGGTGTGGCCTTGTTGTAGAAGGTGTGCCACTGGGGGCAGACCTTGAGGTTTCAAAACTCCATACCATTCCCAATTAGTGCTCTCTCTCTCTCTCTCTCTCTTTCTGTCTCTCTCTCTCTCTCTCTCTCTCTTTCTGTCTCTCTCTCTCTCCCCCCCTCAGTGTATATACGTGTGTGTGTCTGTGCGTGTCTGTGTGTGTGTGTGTTCTCATTCTGCTCCTACTTGTGGATCAAGATATAAGATCTCAGCTACTGCTCCAGTGCCACGCTGCCTGTCTACTGCCATGCTACCCACTATGATGGGTATGGACTCACTCTCTGAAACTGTGAGCCCCAAATAAACACCCTTTTCTGTAAATTGCCTTGGTCATGGTATTTTATCACAGCAATAGAAATATAAGTAAGGCACTCCATGGTAAAGCTTCCCACTCCTAGTACTCTTATACTATCTACATTCTACTATGTCCCCTACATTAAGGCTTCCCCTTGCTAATAGCCTCTTTTTAGTTTCCTAGTTTCTACAGATACTCCATATTGAGCACATGAAATTAGAGCTTCAAAGCTGGGATTCATGTGCTCTGAATTTCTTCAAGATATTAGCTTATTTTAAAATACAATTTTGATCTCTTTTTTAATAAGTACATATGACATACATTTATTGTCTGTAATTTTGGTGTTCAGTATGTTAACTTCCAGCCTCACACAGCAGTTTAAATTTAAGATAGTTAAAATTTAATAAAATTGTTTGTTTCTAAGTCATGCTAGCTCATAACCACATACATATGGGAACTACTTTACTAGATACCACACATTCTGAGAACTTCATTTTCTCCAAAGTGCTTTCTTCCTTTGAAAAGGGCTTGATTGGACAGCCTTGTGCTGTAGACATGTTGCTCTGGATTTTTTTTCTTTTCCTATTACTAAGATTCGATCTCCATATTCTTCTGTTGTTCACTTCGATGTGAATTTCAGTTTTAGAAAATGTGGGAGGGCCTTTGATTAAATTTTCGACTTTATAAACTTCCCTCTTCTTTTTACATGATAGCTTGATCGCCCAGCTGTCTTGGCATTTCCCACAGGTCCTCCGGACCACCTCTTTCCTTTGTCTTCACTTCCCCAACCTCTTCATCCCCCACTCTGCTTTTACCTGTCTCCCGAAGCCAGAGCCCGCGCTGGAGGAGCTCCCTGGTTGCTTAGTTTCTAGTGTGCCTTGTAAGCACTGCTCCCTCTTTTAGCGCCTTCCTCGTGACCTTTCACTCAGGTAACTTGGATTATGCAAATTCGTATCATTGTCTACAACTCTTAAACTGACCCTGCCATGATGTTTGAGACTATTTGCTGTCTGCTCTGGGGGCCATCCTATTCTCGGTCCACAGAGATGTCTCTTATTTCTTTTGCTCTTCTCAGGATTCATGCAGGCATTTTGCACACCTCATGGCTAATGGTGGCTTGCCTTTCTAGTTTGTACTCGTGGACTCATGGCACCTGGATATTTTCATGTATCATGGCTAATACATGTGTGGTCCATGAGTTTTTTGATTGGGCTCCCTAGTTACTTCACTGTAGTGGCAAAGCTGGAGATATTTTAAACTTCTATTGCCGCTTCCATCTCTTCAGATACATGGATGTATTCCTTTAAAGAACAAATTTCTTAAAAATCTTTGTAAATGTCTGTGCTGGGAAGAAATACCCCTCACAAATAACTCAGTCATGTCTGAATGAAGTGCCTAGGGATTCCATCAGGATTTATCTTGAATTGAAGTGATGTTATAGACCATGAGAGTTTCCCAGATGTTCCTCAGCCTACTTGAGTTAGACTCACAACAGCTAGCTTTTATTTCATGAGATCTTTTTCCTGTGTAGGTGCAATATCTCTACATAAAACATGTTGCTTCATGGACTGCCTATGAGTTCTAGCAATTCTTGTTCATTAATTAGAACTTCAAGATAAATTTAAGATTTATTTAAACCGGAAGCTTGGTTTTATTATAAACTCTAGCTGTATATGTGTGCAATAAATTTTATATAATATGCTATTTGGTTTATGAAGTTGGAGTGTGAATGCATACTTAAAGAGCCTCTAACAAGGAGTATTTCCTGGGCATTGAGGCAGGCCTGCACACTGTAGGGTGTTTAACAGCATACCTGGCTTCTACCCACTAGGTGTCAGCACCATCCCCCAATTGTGACATCTTCCAGACGTGAGGAATGACCTGGTGAGGGTGTGGGGTAGGATGGAGTGGTGGATAGGAGCTGCCACCTGTTTATAACCAGTGGTCTAGTAGATTTCACATGTTATAGTTGGAGGACAAGTAGAGAAGTGAGCAATCATTTGTATAAAAGGTCACATGATTATATCAAAACTGTGGTCCAGACTGTTCTGTAAGCCATAATTACAAAGCATGGATTGTGTAGCTATATTTCATATTTTTAAACTGAATTGTTACACAAATTCCTAAATGGTCTTAATAAAAAACCCAGTGCCAGATATTGGGGTAAATGCTGAAAGATCAGAAAGACAAAGGAGCAAGTGACTGTTACGTCTTACCTCTAGGACTCCTCAGCCTGAAAAAGCCTCAGCTCCTGTCCCCTCACGCCTTTTATATCTTCCTCCCTCGAGCCATCACTTCCTGGGATTGAAGGCATGTGTGCTTTCCAAACAAAGGCATGAGCTCTCAAGTGCTGGGATTAAAGGTGTGTCCTACCACTGCCTGGCTCTCTTTCTCTCCTACACTGAATCACTCTCATGTAGTCCAGGGTGGCTTTGAACTCACAGAGATCCAGAGATCTGGATCTCTGCCTCCCGAGTGCTAGGATTAAAGGTGTGTGCCACCACTGCCTGACCTCTTTGTTTAATCTAGTAGCTTGTTCTGTCCTCTGATCTTCAGGCAAATTTTATTAGGGTACATAATATATCACCACACTGAATGCTTAAAATATATTTAGAAAACAGAATATAGATTCTTTTGACCTGGTTTGATCCCACAGTAGAACCTATTAATTTCATAGTACCTCTTGTGCTTTGCTTTGGCTCTTGGAATGCACACTAAAAAAGTTTACAGGCATGCCTTTGGACTTTGGAGAAAAATGGAAACAGTTGTTTATATAATTGGATCTATGGGTTTGTGGATTTCTAGTCAGATAATTATTTTGAGGTTGCCTTCTCTTCTGGAATTTTCTTTAGTGGAATTTGCCAAGATGAAGAAAAAATAATGTTAAATGTTCACCATTACTGAAGACTTCTTGGGGAAGCAGCCAAGCTGGCAAAGGACCACAAGGCTGTGAGCATCTTTTTAACTAGTGGGAAGAATCTTAACTCCAGTTTGGTAATGCCTTTATCACCATCTGCTGGAGATTTATGACAACATATTGTCTGAAATCCTCTTACATTGCTAAGACAATCGACAGAAATAGGGATGGGATGGAAAGAATAAATATAAAGTATGTAAGTTTGGCAAAAGATCTGCTGCCAAATGATTCTTGGAGGTAGTAGTACTGGCTATTTTTGATGTTTTAGTAAAACTTTCCATTTCCATTTTTCATTGTTTTAAGATAGGGACTCTCCTTGTAGCTCTGTCCTGGAACTCACTGTGTAGACAAAGCAGGCCTCATTCACAGAGATCTGCTTGCCTCTGCCTCCTGAGTGCTGGGATTTAAGCTATGCACCATCACCTCCAACTCTGTTTTCATTTTAATGTTTTTTTTCTGAACATTGTAAGTTTTAGATATGCTAGAAGAATAATGTAGCAAAGACTTTCATATATTTGATGTGATAAAGTTGATCTGTCATAGTTGTTTTAATATTATAGAATGACGGAGATATACAAGTATTTTTTCAACAAGACTTTTCTTTACTGTGGTCACTCAATGGATTGTCTTTTAGAGGAGATGCCTTCAAAAGACATCTTTTCTTTACTTAGAAAATTATTTACTCTCTCTTAATGGGAGTCCAGTATAAATAAAGTTTTTTATTTCACTCAATGGTAAATGGTGTTTGAATAACATGGAGATAGAGAATGACATAGAGGGGTAGGTAATATTCACTGATCACATAGTAAGTATATGTATGTATATTATCTCATTTGCCCCTTAAGTAACTCCAGCAGAGGGGATTTTAATCCCCTTTTCCACTATCTGGAAATATTTAATATGGTAATGATATCCTGTAAGTGAATGTGTCCTATTCGCTCCACAGTTGAAAGAGGACTTCAAAAGTACTGAATGAATATCAAGTCTTAGGGATGTATACTTACTTACCTTGTAGCTCTTTGCTAATATTAATTATTAAATGTTTTATAAATTTAAAGTCCTTCAAAATGATATCATCTAATGAAACTCCACCAGGAAGTCTTGTTTAAACAAAACATGGCATGTAATAAATTCTAAGAAACATTTGTTGACTAAATCGACCAATTTGTAAAGAGAAGGTGATGTACACATCTCAATGAATTCTAAGAATTAAGTGAGATAATGCAGCTGCTACAGTTTGGATGTAGAAAGTCCCCCAAAGGTCCATGTGTTACAAGTGTGATGCCAGCTTGGTGCAATTGGGAGGTGGTAGAAAGTTTAATGAGCAGAACTGGAGGGAACTTTAGGTCATTGAGGATGTGCATTGAAAGGGACCCTGGGACCCTGCTATCCTCACCATCCAAACTCTCTTTTACATCCTGGACATAAAGTGAGTGGTTTCACCATGCACTTCTGCCACGGTATGCTGTTATTTCACAGGCCTCAACACAATGGGACCAACTAATCATGGACTGAAACTTCAAAAGCTGGGAGACAAAAGAAAAAATTCTATTTGCTAGTGATTAGCTTTGCTATTTGTTGTAGTAACAGAAATCGGATCAGTACGGCAGTAAAGTACCAAAGTCCATGCAAACACTCACTCTATCCTCTCTACTATAAACGTCAATCCTGAACAAGCTTTGTGTCCTCATCCCTGAGACTCACCAGTGGCTGACCTTCACTTTGAGCTGAAATCTTCAGCAGCATTCTTGGTATGTCTGAATTGTCACTCTACCCCAGGAATGGAAATACTCATAGAAAGTAACCAGTAACGTTGGAGGTATGTCTAATATGGCTTCTATATGAAATCGGGTCATTAAGAGACGGTCCAGGTTGAGGCCAGAAGCAAAAGGTATTGTTTTAAATTATCTGGAGGACATTAAGAAAGGGCCATACTTTTTGGTGTTTGGGGAGAAACCCCCACAAAAAAGCAAAAACATTGAAAATTAAAGAGTTGTTTGTCCCCTTGATGTGGTGACTCCTCATTAATATTCGTGGGGCCTCAGCCCTTGGGACTGAGGAGCTGTCCCCATTGTCAGTGACAGAATCTATGTTCAGGTGCTCTGCTGGAACTCCCATTGAGTTATGAAAACTCATTTTCTTCCATAGAATTTATTGTGCGGCTCTGTTCTGATGAGTGTGTGTCAGAGAGAACCAGGAGGGTTTTGCACTTTGCTTTTCCATCTTCAATTTCAAGGCCAGTTCCCTCATGCATTTGAGCTACAGAAGAATCTCTGGTTTTTAATGTGTGCAGTTATGTGCATTTCAACAAACTTTAAACGTCAGAAATTATGCCTTCCTTCGCTGCAGTCTGCTAACTGCATGCATAATAATGAAGAATTGAAGACTTGGTAGGGAAAGAAGGTCCTCTATGGCAATTATGCCTGGGAGAGAGAATTTGGCTTTTCATCAAGTTACTGGTAATCCTGAATCTCCATATGGAAATGCAACTCATTTCTCTGCCTGACTATCACATACATTCAGAATATTAAAAAGGAGGAGGGCTTTCCTTTCTCTCCTATACCTCCTGCTTCAGTAGAAATTGGTGTAACTCAAACTGATTAATAAATGATTAATGTTGACAAACTTAATACAACTAGTTAAGGAAAGTCGGTTTCCCACAGGGAAGGAAAAGAAAGCAAGAGAATAGAATGTGTTTTCCTTTCCTGAGTGGGAGATTATCCAGTTATAATGTGTTTGCTTTTTTTGTTTTGTTTTGTTTTTTTGTTTTTGTTTTTGAGAAAGTGTTTGGGAAACCATAAAAAGCTAATTAGATATAAGTAGCTATACATCTAAATTTGCTTAGTTTTAGTATAACTTGAGTTTCCCCTTAATACTTGTGGGATGACCTTTACAGGGACAACACAAAACAGTTGTTCATGGTCAGTAAAAATGTTCATCTTTCCATGCATTGAAGTTAACCATAAGACAGAGAGCTCTGCCCAGTGGCTGCCTCTTGTTCCTTAGAACAAGTTCGTTACAAGAGTCTCCAGGTATCTTCAGTGTCTCTTGGGAAATCCTTCATTCAAGTTTGTTCTACACATTCACCTGGCATATTACCGGCTCATCAAGGTGACCAGAGAATTATTGTTAAAGTGAATCAACACATTCTGTTCTGTCACGCAACATTCTAGCTATTTCATCTGAGAATATTATCAGCAATTCTGCACATGGCCTGTTGTAGTTATTAACAACACAAAGGAGTTTTTACAGGGTTTATTCCTGTTGGGGTATAGAGATTGGAATGGATGTGTGCTGGCGCTGCTTATAGCTTCTAGAGAGTTTCTACTTTTGTTAGCACCAGATTTGGATTCAGACTGACTGACTGGAGTATAAATCCTGGGCTTGCTGCCTGCTGGTGTCATATCAGGAAAGTTTCCTAACTTCCAGTGACTGGACAGGAGGTACTCAATGAATGTACTGAGTCAATGATTTATAATCCGCATTTTTATTGTCCTTAAAATATAAAAATAAGGTGTGTGTAACAGCACTGTTAAAGACTCCGCTGGGAAAACTTAGGAAGGTAGAAGATGACTTGGATGTTCTGACACATCTACTCTTTGATAAGCACCTCTCACTTGTCTGTCACTTTAGCCTGCCCTGTGAATATGCTTGTAATTACTTGTCCATTATCTTTTCTTAAATTCATAGGTGATTAGCATGCACCATGAGCATACTTTCTATTGGTGTAGACATCTCTGTTTCCATAATACCGTTGAATCTTACTATCATATTGAACCCTGGAGATGATCACCGACATTTTACAGATTGAATTTCTGAGAGAATTTACCAGAAGTTGAGTCCATTGCTGAAGCATGACCAGAAGCTAGGTTTTCAGACTTAAAATCCGGTAGACTTTGTGTAGTGCCATGCTGTTTTCCTAGTAATCAGGGCTTCCCAAATGCACCCAGCATTCATTTGCCTCTGCAAACCACTTCCTTTTGGCGAAACAAAGGAATGGAGATTGGAGTCCCAAGCTGTTATGCAGCTTCCACACGAGGACATTTACATGACTTTTTTGATCTCAACTATTTGTTTGTGAGTGGCGTGAGGAAGACACAGGACCGAGAAACAGCCCATTAGGCTGGCCAGCTGTGTTTGTGTTTGCAGCTGGCCCTGTGTACACAGGGCCACAGGGCCACTCACTCATGAGCAGAATAGCCGGCCTTGTGGTCGGTAGGTGGCTTTGGGCTTAAGAAGGACACTTATCCCTTTGTGAGCGTTTGGGGGCTTGTTGAAGCATGAGAAGATTTAGAAGAGACCCAGAAGTTTTATTCAGACAAGGAGCCTTAACTTTAAAGCATTAATGCCTCCATGAAAAATATAGACATATGGGGCCAGAGAGATGGCTCAGTAGTCAAGAAGGCACACTGCTCTTGTGGAAAACCCGAGTTTGGTTTCCAGCATCCATGTCCGGTGACTCACAAACACCTGTCACTCCAGCTCCAGGGGGATCAGGTACCTCTGGACTCTGCAGGCATATGCTTTCATGCACACAGCGCTCCCCTACTCCAATTAAAAATAAAATAAAACTTATAAAAAATAGTCCTGTTCAGACCTAACAGACTTGAACACACAGAACAGCTGTGGAGGGGGTCAGCTGAAGGTGTAGCAGCTGAGACTAGCGTTGGCTTCTAGTGAGTAGAAGAAGGCTTCCAAGTGAGGATTACGACTCGAACTGAGCCTGCACTATGAGAGGGTACGAGAGGAGATAGCAACGGGAAAACAACCCCTAGCCTTATCAAGCTTGCATTTTATGGAAGAAATAAATAAGAAATGAAATCAGTACATGAACAAGAGGCTATGTTGGAAGAATGTAAGGAATATGGAAAACACTTAGTCAACAGCTCACTAGTAACTATTTCCTCTAGCTACTCTCCCATGGGAATTTTTCATGAAACAACCTTTGAATATTTGAACGTCTAGCACTTGGGCTACCATGGTTTTCTTCTACTAACTCTATTCTTACTCCTTCCAGTAAAGAATGAGGTTTAAAGTTTGCATTGGGTGTGAATGAGTGTTGTTATCAACATGCCATGAGTAAATAGGAAGATAACACGAAGAAGAGGAAATAGGAGAAAATTGTTATTTAGCTGTAAACAGGTATTAGAAATCCACACCAAAAGTGAGCTTCCTTTCCTTTGTGCTTGCTTTTTGCTACCTTTTGTATGCCAGTATTACAGAGTGAGTTATGACTCATCTAACTCTTAGGTTCAGCTCCCAAAGGTTACTACAGAGTAAAGTGATATTTACATTTCCCACACGCATCATTTTTCTGTTCAAAGAGATCTCAGGAACAGCCATCAGAATGGAATGTGCACAGAACAGCACTGAAAACAGTTGGGGCTGAGGAGATGGGAGGCTGTAAGTATACCACAACACACGCCAGTGGGGACAAAGCCTGCTGAGTCACCACAGGGGACGATACTTTGCCGAGTGAATTTGCATCATGGATAGTCAATGATGGTACAGCAGATAGAATACTGCACAGTTTTTTTTCAGCAGCTTTAGGATAGATGCAGATCTATTGATGGTTGGGCTGACTGGGTATGACTGATAGTGTCCTGTGGATGAAGACCAGGGGCAGGGCTTTGGAAACCTAGTTGGAACTATGAGGAGATAAAGTGTCTCCATTGTAGTCAGAGTGTTTCTTTGGTCCCACCAGGTCCCCACAGTCCTGTGGCCCACTTATAAAGTAATGACTCAGAAGCTTATATTAATTATAACTACTTGGCCATTAGCTCAGGCTTATTACTGACTAGCTCTTACACTTAAATTAACCCATAATTCTTATCTATGTCTAGTCACATGGCTTGGTACCTTTTCTCAGTTCTGCCTTGTCATCTTGCTTCCTCTGTGTCTGGCTGATGACTCCTGACTTTGCTCTTCCTCTTCCCAGCATTCCTTTAGTCTGCTTGCTCCACCTATACTTCCTGCCTGGCTACTGGCCAATCAGTATTTTGTTAAACCAATGTACAACAGCATTATCCCACAATACTCCATTGCAAAGGCAAACAGAAGCTCAGGGATTTGCCCCAGGCAGGAGGAAATATCTTCATGGCCATTTCTTGAGCTTCCTTTCTAGCCTTGGCCCTCCATCAAAAACAACCATTCTTTTATCTGGCATCCTGCACAAATAGAAAATATACTGTGCACCTCTACTCAGTACACACATGCACATACATCCATCTGCATACATGTACACACACAAAAACAATTCAAATAGACATTCCCCCACATTGTCAAAATGATATTTTTCCATATCACAAGTGAGGTACTCCAATTTAAAAAATTCTATTCAATACTTTTAAAATTACTACCTGTCTTCACTAAAAACACAAATTTAATGTAATTGATCATAGCATAGTTTGAAAAAAATACATTGAATCGATTTTTAACAAAGAAGGCTACTTTTTAAACTTTATATGTGTCTATCCCTAGATGACTGGACACGCGTGTATTGATTTGTATAGGTGGTAAAATGTCCCTCAACAATTCCAATATACCCCTTCACCATCCTCTAGCCAATCCCAAGGGACAGAATGTTAGGAAACATAAGCAAAGGGAAGAGAAAAGGAAGGATATTTTGGCTGAGGTTTAGAGCAGAGCTGCTCTCCTTTGTCCTAGGGGGTGCCATCTTCCAACAGGGGCAAGGCTGGGGTCCGATTAAGTCATGAGTGGGTAGTCTACTACAGTCACCAGGAGACAAGTCAGGTCTATTTATCTGCAAAAGACAGGCAATGCAGAGAGTCCATTCTTCCTGAAGCACATGCTTTGAAATCTCTGTGTGTTTAAAAGAACGGTTTCTGTTCCCACAGGGCAAAGGTGCATGTGTTCCTGAGTACAGGCACCAAGCTCAACTCCGATGATGGATCTGTTTCCTTCACAAGCTGTCCACTAACTCGCCAGGGTTCCAGCTTTCCCAGATTTTATCAGGATGCTCCCAGACTTTGTCTACAGACAGTCTCTAGTACAGGAACACATTGAATGCAATCACAGGATGGCAGTCTGTCTGGGTGAGAGCCTTCAGTCCCACAGTCAGGGCTCAGAGGGACAGTCAAGTTTAGATCCCATCATGCTTGATACTCAGAGAATCACTTTTTAATTACCTTCTTCTATGTGACAAAATTATTCTCAGTAATAACTGACATGTAACAAAATGAATATATATCAGAAAAAGAAATGTAGAAACTGACATTTTAAAATTGATCTTGATTCATACAGTTATGCCAGTAGAAGATAAAAGCTGTAATGAAGTATGTATTATGGTACAGAGAGAAGGATATAGACTAAAACGGTTTAATTACAGTAACATGTTTTTTGAAATTATCGTATATGTCAAAGTAATGAATAAGGCATCATAGCTTCCCTCAGCTTTGAAGTGTTTTGCAGATTTGTCGATGGTATTGTGTAATTTGATCTCTTCTGCATATTCATGTTCAGTAGAGTAAGATACGGCAATCTATCTTTGCTCGTAGTTGATTAAAACAGTTTTAATTAATTCACCATTTGAAATATTTGTTTTAGATGAAGCAACAGATTTCTAAAAGAGTTAGAAAAGGTTTAAAAATAGGTTCCTTAGAAATTCCTAAATAATTGTATTTGATAAAATATTTGCAGAAATTTCAATACTCCCTCTCCCACACCACTTTGGATCAATTTTAGAAATTTGCAAATATCTGAATGCTTCCAAAATCTTACTAAAACCTTCTTATCACAAATTTGTGCTAAATTCTGCCCAATCTTCTGAGGTATATTTTTGTTTGTTTGTTTTTTATTTTTCAAAACAGGATTTCTCTGTGTTGCAGCTCTGGCTGTCCTGGAATTCACTCTGTAGACCAGGGTGGCCTCGAACTCACAGAGATCCACCTGTCTGTTCCTTCTGAGTGCTAGGATTAAAAGTGTGCACCACCAACTGGCCTTCTGAGGTATTTTTGTCTTCTGCAAAAACCATGACTTGAGTGACAATGCTGAGTGTCCTTTTTAATCCACTGCCTTTGAAGCAGTTATGTCATTGAATTAACTCAGGGTTTTGCATCCTTGTTCTTATGGTCTCTATGCTAATCCTGGCTGTTTATAAACTGTTGTTTAAAGACATGGGGCTGAAGCTCCAAACTGTGGCCAACACAAACATGAGCCGATGTGTAACCCAGAACTCTTTGAAGAGCCTCCAGTGTAGAGTACAATGCTTATCCATGGATAGCCATATAAATGGAACCATCAGAAGCCTTTACAGAAGATAGTTAAAATACAATCCTATCTGCAGCAAATGTTTTAAATTTTGGCCAAAACAATTTTCCTCTGGGAGAGTATTTATAATTTACATGGCTTATTTAAAATTGTGAGCACAGCATGATATTAAAAAAGCAGGCTAGGCTGTGGTACCCTGAGCTCAGGGCTACACTGAGGACCTCCATTTGCAACTGGAGGGAGGACCCTGGTATAAGTAGATGAGATGAGTATGAAGCCCAGCCTGAGAGGCAATTCTGACCTCTCTGCCCAAGTTCTTGCTGCTTTTCATCCAAGGACCCTCTTTGCCAGACTGTGAGTTGGAGGACCCAAGATGTCTGGTCCCCCATGTGGAAGGTTGCAAGGCCCTGGGTATCGAGCTTTAGAACCCCAGTGAAAGGACCTGATGTGCCTTAGGTCCCCTCACCCAGTGTCTGCTCTCTAAACATGAAATACTATAGATGCTAAGGAGAAATTGGTGATTGGAGGTAGACACTTGTGGTCACAGAAGAACAGTACAGTTCTCACATTGATCTACTTTAGTTGTTTGAATCAAGATATACAATGAAAGGCAGTGGTTCTCAACCTTCCTAATGCTGTGACCATTTAATGTAGTTCCTCATGTTGTGGTGACCCCCAACCATAAGATTATTTTCATTGCTACCTCATAATTGTTTTGCTATTGTTATAAATCATAATATAAATATCCGATACCAGGATATCTGATATGCAACCCCCAACACAGGTTGGGTATCACCACAACATGAGGAACCATATTAAAGGGCATCATGCCATTAAGAAGGTTGAGAACCACTGACAGACGAATTTCCGGCTAGATGACAAAGCCCCATGGACCTGCTAGTGCTTCCCTTCACAAAAGTGAACGGTGAGTGATTGCAAAGTCACATACCAAGGAAAATGATGACCAAATCACATAAACCTCTCAATCACTAGAAAGTAAGGACTATTCTAGTCAAGAACATCAAATTAGCACTGTATTTACAGTAGCCGAGAAGACACCAAAGAGTTGAAGAAACACAAACTCCATAATGCCATTGAGACTGTATGTTTTCCAAGGTTGGCCTAAAAATGGTTGCATTGCTTATGGCAGAACAGGGAATCTTACATCACATTTCATGTGTGCAAAGAAGCTAAAGAAAAGGGATGAGTCATGTCTAGAATGTGGCCACCCCTCCACTCAAGTGGTTGTGTTCATTTATTTCAACTAGCCAAGCCAGCCACAATCTAGAACTATGTATTTCTAACTATAGATCCCTAAAAGTTTGGACAACATGACTTTTAGTCTTATTCACATACATCAAAAAATTTGAGGTGTCTCAGTCTAAGTAAATTTCTTTATTAATTTTAGGGGAAGGAGTAGCTATTTCCTCTGAGGAAAATCTCCCATTTATATTTCACATTTAGGTTGTAATATAATTTGCATGGGCTTCATCTCATCTTTTTAGCATCTCCCCCACATATTTCAAGTGATTTCTGCTTGTTACCACAGAAGAAATAATCCAATTAAAAAATTATAAGCAGAACATTTACTTTACTTAGTACATGTTATGCTGTGGGATCTATTTCTGTGCTCTGTGAATATATGTTACTCTCATTAGCTAATAAATAAAGCTGCATTGGCCTATGGCAGGGCATCATGGAGCCAGGTGGGGAAATCCAAGAGAGATAATGAGAGGAGAAAGGAAAGTGGGGGTGGGGGGGGGGGGGGGGGAGGAGGGAGACACCAAACTGCCTTCCCAGGAGCAACATGTAATGGGATGCAGGTAAAGCCATGGAGCACGTGGTGATACATAGATTAATAGTAATGGGTTGAGTTAAGTTATACGAGCTAACTAGCAAGAAGCAAGAAGCCATAGGCCATACAGTTTGTAATTAATGTTAAGCCTCTGAGTATTTATTTTATAAGCGGTTATGGTCCCCGGGCTGAGTGGGACCAGAGAAACTTCCAACTACCTTTGACAAGTGAATACTTGAAGTTTAGATATTCAAAAGCTCCAGCCAGTTCCCAACTCACCCTAATATAAGACCAGGAAATAGACTCAAAAGAGTTTGTGTGGGTTGACCCCTAATTTTGAGCTGACACAGTTTCGATTTCTTGCTTGTGCTGTTATTTCAGTAGTAGTTGCTGTGATTTGGTTTCAGAATGGAGAAGTAGCTCACGTCTCCCCTTTCCTGGGTATTTTTGTGATGGGGACCTGTGTTGTCCTTACTTCTGATAGATGATAGACAACAAAACTCCGAAGACTTTCGGAAAAGTGTGTTTCAATGAGGTTCAAATTGGTGTGTGTGTGTGTGTGTGTGTGTGTGTGTGTGTGTGTGTGTACACTAGGAGGGCAGGCTGGGGACTGAGACTATGGGACAGGAGAGTATTTTAACTAGTGAGTCGTTTTGCTTTGAATGAGTATTTGAGCTATAACATTCCAATAAGTCTCTAAATTTTGCCTGGTTTCTTCAGGCCACAGGGATCCCACAATCTCTTCTATCACTCTTGGCCAGTGGCCACCCAGTTTGGAATATTGATTTTATTTGCTTCTGGCTGGTGTATTCCAGGTCAAAGGCTTTGTCCTCTCTTTCACCTGCTTTTTGTTGAGTAGAGGAAGTATTGGAAGCTAACGTTTTCCACTCTTTGCCTCCACATGTCGTACTAACAGGCTAGATAAAATGGAAATAAACACGTTCAATGAAATTTTCATAGACATCACATTTACTACTCATTCATGGGATAAAGTGTCATTTATTAGTTGTTTTGTTTTTATTTTTTGACAGAGGGTATCATGAAACCTTGGCTGACCTCAGACTGGCTAAGTAGCCCACACTAGCCTCAAATGCTTGGCAACCCTTCTGCCTCAGCCTCCTCCATTCTGCAGTTATAGATGGCGCTTCCCTCCCCTCGTGGGATGAAGTCATCTTAAAATAATTTTTATCAATTGACATAATAGAACCTCTATGGTCCTTTTTGAGCCTACATTAATTAAATATTTCAAAAATAAACATCATAGGTTCTGATTGTGTAGGCAATGTAGACATATTTTTACAGAAAATATTCTTCAGGGAGATTGTCATAAAACAAATTCTAAGCTTTGAAGCATTGGAAAATTAAAACATACTTTAAGACTCTGTATATCTGTATATTTTTATATGTTGGAACAAAATGCCTATGTAGTCATTAAAGAAAAGTTCTGAGATACAGGTCATTGGTACCATTGCTGGGTCTCGCAGTTAGATTTCCTTAAAAGTTTGGGTCTATTACTTGACTTAAATTAATTTGTAGCCTCCTATATCATGACCATTTAGTCAATTCAATTCTGATACTGTTTATTGCATTCCTGCTATGGACTAGATGATTCACAATTTAATTACGTGCCCCTAAAATGGGGGGCATAGCTGGCCAATGTAACTGAATTCAGGAGTGTATTTTTTTTTAACCTTAGTGTTTTAGATGGAGGAGACTCAAGACTTGCCAGAAGAATGTCGTGGAGGGTGGATTTTGTTGTGGAGGACATGGAGGGAAACCAGGAGCGTAGGCCCAGCTTAGAAGATTCAGGATGTGTGGAGGACCAATAGAAGAGGAGGAGGCAAGGAGACTAGGGCCGAGTGACTGGCTGAAAGACTCACCTTCAGGTTAAAGGTGTGGCATCTCTTCCACGAGCAATAGGAGGAGTACCAGTGTTTAGAGACAACGGTGAAACAAATAAAAGGAGAGCTCATGGCATGGATTCCTGTTGCCCCTAAGTCTCTTGAGGTATGGTGGAAGGATTTCTGTCATGCCCAAGGACTTGGCAATGATGTAAGGAACTGGGAATAGTGTAATTAGGTTTAAGACTTGCTCTAAGAGAGAGGAAAGAGAGCCCATTAAAATGACTGACAAGTAGCATCTTACTGAAGATGAAACAGTCACAAATTTATCACACAGTTGCTTAGCACCATCATACCAACTTTCTGTGGCAACATTCAACAGGAAAGGTAAAGATGGTTATTGATGCTACTGATATTTATTAATTTCACAGACAATATTTTTGATGTCTCCTTAGCCCCCCTAATGCCCATAGTTACTCAGCTTTTGTCAAGATCTATGTGGCCATAGAAGGCCAAAAACATATGCCGGTGTATGTCTTGAGGGATGGGGTTGGAAATATTTTACCAAGAATAGGCATGACGCCTTTTTGACAAGAGACAAATGTTTCATTCAAATGCTGCATTTCGCATATTGGAAACAGTAATGAATTCTTGTGCACCTTTCTACCTAGTTCACCATGTCAGGCCCAGGCACTGACGCACCTCAGGCTTTCCTCACAAAATTAAATTTAATGTTACACCCTCCTGTCGAATGGTGCATCAATCAGGGCATTAGATTTGCATGGACTGTAGCAGGCAGCTCTGTTCTGGACAAATATAAACCTAAGTCTGAATATTATGTCAGAGACAGGAGCAAAGCAATCTAGGCCTTCCAATCAAGTCAGCTACCAAGTGTAATTCATGCTGGTGTTACACCGCTCTGTGTCCAGCTGTTATTAAAACTCTTGTTTTAACCTCCTTTTTTCATTTCAAAAGAAAATGTTTTTCTTGACCTTCCTGTACATTCAGAAAACCAGTGCATAGTCAAACCAGTACTATTTATAAACTGGTGTCTACTAGTGACACCCCAGGCGTGTATATTTTCTTCTCCGTCTACCTCCATCCAGCCTAGAGTACAAAAAACTGTGTGTGTGTGTGTGTGTGTGTGTGTGTGTGTGTGTGTGTGTGTGTGATCTAGTGGGAAGAAACAAAACTGAAGGCATGGAATAAAACACACCCAGGAGGTTAGGTGACAGGGACATTCACTAATGTTCTACCTCCAGCAGTACTCCCAGGAGTATGCTAAGAACCATTGCAGAACAGATGAGATTAAAAAACGACTCAGTTGCCAAAGTTAACGTGCATTTAGATGCAGAGCATGTGTCAGACTTGGGAGAAGCGAGCCTAAACATGCATCATTTGGTCTTGTTTCTGGCCTCCAACATATGCTGAGTTACACACCCCCTTATTTATATTTTCTCATCACAGAGTATCTGGCCCAGTGTGCTAAAGTTAAAACCACTGTGATCTGAAATTGCAAGAGGCTTTGAGACAAGAAACGTTTTTACAAATGCAGAATGAGTCTGCCCTAAATCTCAGAACATAAATAGATCATGAACTTGCGTGTATTCTACTTCACGTCGAAGCCTGTCATGTTTATTCTGGAATGCTGTAGAAGTATTACAAGCGGAGCTTTCTCCTGCAGCCAAGTGCACTGCCAAGAAGGCACAGATGTCTGGAGCACATAACCAGGTGAAGATGTGATCCTGAGAGCTGGCCTGATGATTGGGTATCTGCAGTTTAATTTCTCCCAGCTGTCTACAAACATCTGTTAGATTTTGGCATGCTTCAAGATCTGAATAGGTGAAAGTAAGTGTCTGAAAAAATAAATTTAGGAGGTATTAAGGATTAATTCACTCGTTTGTTGATGGAATGTACCCATAAATATTTGTTAAATGTATACAATTTGCAGTCACTCTGCTAAGTAGTATGGGGACTATAAATATGACTCAGAACTAGATTCTACCTTCAGAGAATTTACTAAAAAATTAAAGTATATGAGATATAAGTAACTATTGTTCAAAATGTAAGCATCAGAAAGTACATGGACATAAAAGGATATATTATTCCTAGTTGGACAGGAAGCCCGAGTGGGTGGGACTTGGCCATGTCAAATAGGGGCAGGGAAGGGAAGAGCAGTGATGAGGAAGGGATGGGCAAACACTTGCATCTGGAAGTTTCGTGCACAGGCAGTGCGTAGTGAAGAGTGACTAAGTCCACTGCCTGCACTGGTGAGGGAATGAGGACAAGTAGAGAGACATGAGAGCAGAGAGGTGTGTGGTGCTGGGGATCACCAATGAATTCCAGACCATGCAGTGTAGATGGTGAAAAACAAGCAGTGTACGTCATCAAGTGTCTGGAGATAAGGACGTGACTTAATCTTTTCTGTGCTTCTAGCAGATGAGTATGGTCTGAGTATATAAAATAGATTAAAGAGTAGAGGCCTATGTAGTCCCAGAGAAAGAAAAAACAAAACAGAAGAATAGTAGTGGAAATAGACAAGAAGAAGCCTAAAGTTATGAACTCGGGAAAAGGAAGAAAAATAAAATATTTGCAAATGGTTGTTGCCATTGTTACACAATCAGAATAGAAGTCCTTGGAATCTGTCATTCTTATTACCCTGTTGCTGCTTTTAGAAATTCTTAAAGACAGACAGAATTTAGCAGGTCTCAAGCAGAGCAAACGACTAATTTCAGGTACATTGACTTTGTTGATCGCGTTTGGAAGGTTCGTATTGGAATAGAAGAGCTTCTAGCCCAGCTCAAGTTTATTTTGAAAGTACAGTCCATCCACTTCATGGATAAGGTATTCTCTAATCGACTGAAACAGCAGGCTGGCTGATCTCTAAGCCAGCCTGTCAATATCCACACAGAGAAAGCTAGTGCACGCAGGCACCCAACCTGCAGGCCAAGTGATTAACTGTGCATCGGTCATTTAGGATAAGAAATGCGACTATGGAGGGAGGGAGAGAAGGTTGCCACAGGCCTCCTGCTGTGGAAATAAATCCCCTCCCATCCTGGCAAACTTAGATCAGACCCAGAGAATTTGGCTTAAGTGTTAAAGAGCAGCAGGCCTATAGTTTTGAAATAGAGCCTTGAGGTAGTTAATCCTACCTGCCACGCAGCTGGAATGTGCCATTACCAACACCCTTGGAACTGAAAGCAAATCACTTTTCATGAGATCCTTTTTTTCCCTAAAAATTGGCATTTATCACATTTAAAGAGGGTAGCTTCTTTGTGTTTTGGGAGAGGGACCCTGGAGATGGGTAGCAACTATGGAAGGGATGAAGACGTCATTTTGGAAGTTTCTTTCTTGTTCTTAGAAATCAGGAAGAAGAGAATCTAGTCATCACTAAACAACCAAGCAAAAAGAGTTGTTTCATCTTAAAATCCCTCAGCTAATTAGGGAAATGCACAATATCTAATTTGTTTCTGACTTTGTAAATTTATTAAAGCGACAACGTAGTTCACAGACCTGGTTGTTAATGCCGGTTACCATCTCTGCTCCGATTACTCGATCCAGGTCACTGCGACCGTAAAGGGGACATGGCATCGTATAAAATACGGCAATGGCTTGATCAAATTAAGGGATATCATTGAGGACGAGACATATTGAATCAATGTCCTTTCATCTCTACTTGCTGCCCCTCGGAATTTGCTTCTGACTTGCAATAACTGTTGCGGCTGCTGAGCTATTTAAGCCCGATTAAGGCTCTTGTTATGCATTTCAGGGTACACGGCGGTGCACAATGTCACTTCTCCACTGTCATCGTCGTGATTAGAAAGGGTGGAAGAGAGTGACCCCTATGTGGAACAAGTTGTAATAAATAACATGAGTGCCACGAACCTCCACTCCAATCACAGGGTTTAGCCCAAATGGATAAAAACCTAGCAAGACCTCTAACCAAAAACGTTGTTTAGTAAACGGTGCTGAGCTTTCGTATTAATAAAAATGACTTCCTGTTGTCCAGCTCTTGTTAGAACATCTCGTTATGAATACAAATGAGGAGAATTCAATTGACTTCAGGGAAGCTCATGACCCTCCTGCTAAGGGTGGCTTAGTGGAAGTTGCTAAATTTGAAAAATAATTTAGGTTAAAGGGAGGCAGTCCAATCAAAACTCTGGCCACGAGATGACTTGGCGTTAGGTGGTGGGCCTCAACCAGCAGTGCCGCAGGGCTAGCAAAGCTCAAGCATTTACCAGAAGACCTTTCAGATGTTCGTCAGCTCTCTACTTGTCTGTCTCAGGAATGGGCTAATGACAGCAATTCAGGCCAGTGTTTCATCTGGAGAGTCCGAGTGTGGTGCTATAATGTCAAGCGTCTAGTTTAGCTGATTTATCCACTGGTTTGTCTGAAACCCACCCCACTGCTGAAACCCACATTTTTTGTAACAGTAAACCGAACATCAACAAGAAGGATAAAAAATAGCAATAAAAAACATTAGTCACAACTTTTATTAAAAATCTACCTCTACCCAGGCATGGATTAAACACTCTGCATGGATTATTTTTTTTACTCCTAACAACAAGCAGGCTTGCTACTGTTATTGCCTTATGTATTTTTAGGAGGAAGAAGATTAAATAACATGTCTTGACTAATGTGGTATATCTGACCTCAAACTGAGGCAAGCTCTCCTTCCCATTCTCTCATGGATTCATCAATGCTTTCTTTCTAAATATAGTATATGCAGAATAATTTAAAAACTCAAATCTTATTTAATTGTGGCCAAGAATTCTTTTTTTACATAAAAACTCCTTGAAATTATATTAAATAGTTTTCACCCATTCATTCAAAACAACTCAGGATCTGACACTGTTGAGGCCGAGGACATCAAGGATAAGATATGTCCCTTCAGGTCAGGCAAACTTTTATCTACTGCACCAACATATACTGTATTGACATACATTCTTTCCTGGATTGCCATGGTCATCATGGATCGTGTGTGTGTGTGTGTGTGTGTGTGTGTGTGTGTGTGTGTGTGTGTGGTGGGTTGTGTATATGTGTGTGTGTGTCTGTGTGCATGTGTGTGCATGTAGTGCATGCGATGTGTGTATGTGCCTGTGTGTTTGCATGTATAAATGTGCATGCCTCTGAAGGCCAGAGGGCAACCCTGGGTGTTCCTCATATACTGTCCACCACCCCCTTTTTTTCCCCCCACAGGATCTCCCATTAGCCTGGTCTGGAACTCATCAAGTAAGTTATGCCCACTGGGCGGGAGCTCCAGGGATGCACCTGCTTCTTCTTCCCCAGGGCTGAGGTTCCAGGCATGCAGCATCAACCTTGCTGGCTTTAACGCTGGTTCTGGGACTTGAACCCAGATTCTTGGGCTTGCTGAGCAAATACTGTGCTGACAGGGTCATAGTATGCTAACTAATCACAACATTTGCTTTATGAAGTGATCTCTTGAGACAGTTATTGTTTGGAAAGGAAGCAGCTTCTGCAGTGGAGTTACTTGTAATGGGAATAAGAAGCAGGTAGTGCACAGTAGCAGGAGAGGGACAATTGAACCCTCCGTCACAATTCTTGTCCACTGTTGCTACTTTTGTATATTTCTAATTACCTTCAGGGTTTTTGTTTTTGGAAATGGAGATAACACTGTCTTTGCTGTTTCATAACCCACTTGATCTACCTAGCAACAAGATCAGCTACACTGTGCCTTCCTGTTAAGTTAAAAAAATATCTGTCCCAATTATGCACAAATACTTCCTTGGGGACACTGTCGGGGTGGGAGGAGGACAATGACAGGGACTTGCAGCCCAGGCTACCCTCAGATTTGCAACCCCTTCTGTCTCATCTCTGAATGCTGAGATTATGGGAGTGGACCACTACGTTAAGCTATGCCTAGTATTTTATTTACTTACACTTTGTTTTACCAGACTACCCTCCAATAGACACTGAAGTTGTTTCTAACATTTCTATTTTTATAAGTAGCCTTTGACGGATTTATACACAACCATCCTCATTTTTCTTAGTTTTTTAAAGCCAGCCACAGAATTGTTAAGCCAAAGCCATGGTCTGTTTTGGAAGGCAAGGCCTTCAGTGAAAATGTATGAATTGTTCTTCACCATTTGAAATAATCGCTTAGTATTACATGACATTGCATGTCTTCTAAGTTTATGACAGCATATGGCAAAAATAATTCCCAGCGGATTATATATCGATAATGACTTGAAGAGACATTATTTCACAGTGACTTACACTGCGAGGCCACAGGAGCGGTTGATTATTATCCTCGACTCATGGGTGAACAAACATCTCCAGTGTGTGATGCTGGATGTTAATGTTTTGCAAGGTACAGACTCTCTCACCTCTAGCTTTCCCTGGGGCCAGCCCAGTGATGTCTGAAGAACCCTTCCACATTTTGCTTTTGAAGCTAAAAGTCAGCAGCATACATTTTACACTGCTTAAGCAAAACTTCTTGCCTTAAAGAGCTTCTCTTGCATATTTGTCTTTTGGGCTGGCCTGGCAGCCAGTCTGCCTCTTCCGTAGCTCCACTCAGCCCAGGCCAGGTGGATCCCACTGGCTGCGGAGCTCTAATGTGTGAGCCAGACAATAAGTACAGAATATTGCCATGCCACTGGCTCCTTGCTCTCCCCATATTCAATCACAAAGACTAATGAATTAGAGATGATTACGGTGCTAAAAATCCAAATGCAGATTTTTGCTGTCCTTACTAATGAGAGAAAAATATAGTAGACCATTGGCCTAAAGGCTCCAGATGTAATTCCTCTGTAACTTAGAGTGCATTAAAAAGCTTCAGTCAGCAAGATAAGTTAATTTTTTTATGACCTTTATAAACTCTTTTAGCCTGTATCTTGGGAGCTTCCCTTAAAGATTAAATTTTTTAAAAATCCTTTTAGCTCAGGCCAACATGGCATCTGAATCTTTTTTGCTTCAAAGGCTACATCCAAAATCTATAAAGAAGATCTGTTCGTGACAATTATCGTCAAAGTAATGATTAGCCAACATGTCATTTTTCGTTTTGTTCTTCTTGCCTCTGTGATACTAATCCAATAGACCTCACTTCCTCTTAATGGGAGCGTGGCGTAAAGGACACAGTCACTCCCAGTTGACTAGGCCTGCATTTTCAAATTCTTGCAAGAGAAAATTGAATTGTCGCTCGGGACACAGCTTTCACCTGAGTATCGTTGGGTCAAAGGGGTGGGGAGAGGGGTTAGTCACAGATACCAAAACATTTTTTAAAAGAAGCATAGATCGGCATCCAAAGAATTACCAACACTGGGTGGTGGTGGCGCACGCCTTTAATCCCAGCACTCGGGAGGCAGAGCCAGGTGGATCTCTGTGAGGATAGCCTGGTCTACAGAGCAAGATCCAGGACAGGCATCAAAATAACACAGAGAAACCCTGTCTTAAACCCCTCCCCCACAAAAGAAAAAGAATTACCAAATTGTGCTGATATGTGACTGAGGCCCGGGCTTCTGGAAGCCATATGGTGGAGTTACCCAAGGTAATTTCGCAGGGAGGAAGAATGTGAAGGATTCTTCCTTGATGGCATCATGGATTGAATCTAGCACATGAAGAATGTGGTTTCTCCTCACCTCTTTGGCTGTAAGTTATCAGTTTCTCTTCCACATGGTGCCTCTCACTGGCTTGATTGGTGACTGCAAGAGTCCTAATCCTCAGCATCTGTCACTGCTTCTATTACATCCAACCTACCGACCCAGAAGATCTGTGGGTGACACAATTGATTTCTTTATAACACTCATTCAGTGTTTATTTTATTTTTGACATCCACCCACAAAGTATCACAGAAACTTGGAACATACATCTCTGTGTAAGAGAAATACAGCCGTTAGATAAGATACATGCTCATACCCTGAAGTGGGTGGCTGGGGCAAGGCATGAACCCTGCTTAGACTGATCCAGGGTCATAATTGGACTTATT